>PVJO010020873.1:0-31164 GCA_004026905.1 Hystrix cristata
AAAAAAATCAAAAAAACTAAAGAAAAAAAAAGACAGAATTTGGTACCAGAGAAGTAGGATTGGTGCTGTGACATTACTTGACCACAGGGCTCAAGAGCCTTTGGAACTGGCCTGTGGGAAGAGTTTGGAAAGGTTTGGAGATGCCAGCTGAAGAAGCAGACCTGGAAACCCTTAAGCTATGCTTGATGGGAGATTCCGGTCAGAGCTCAGAAGACCAGAATGCTGACAGAAATGCTGCCAGTACAGACCAGTCTTGGGAGGTTTCTGCTGGGAAGAAGGACCATATTGGCTGTTGGACTCCAGACCATGCGTGTTATGGCCTGGCAGAAAGTTTGTCTGCATTTTGCTTGTGTCCAGAGACTTTGCCTGAGACTGAGATCAAGGGTGGCAGACTAATTAATCTTGCAGGAGAAATTTCAAGGCAGTGTAATGTTGAGGCGGTGGCATGGCTACTGTTGGGGGTTTTTAGCCAGATCTATGCTGAGAATCAAGAGCAAAGAGCCCAGCAGAATGATTCAAAATGTTGTGAGTCTGGGCAGAAAAGAAGCTCCAGTAAAGCTTTAGACTGCAAAGATAGAGCAGAGGATTAACTTGGTTGCTGAGAAGGAACAGGACAATGTAAAAATAGCCTGAGGACCTCATAAGAACCAGCAGGACGCCAGCCTTTGCAGCCTCAGAGTCGCAAAGGTGAAAGACTTTGGTTTGAGAAGAGAGCCCCAGAGCTTTGAGAAGAAAGCTCCAGAACAGCAGTGGCTTAGGGAAGTTGTTCCTCAGGATTTGGTTCATAGTCACTCGACTCCTACAGCCAAGAGAGAGGGAAGCCTGACTACAGCTCCTGCTGGCCACAGACCCTGGCATCATCCACATGGTGCTGGTTTTAGGTACATGCAGAATGCAAGAGCTGTCAGGAAGCCTGCTGCCCAGATTTCAGAAGAAGGCCCGAGAGACTAGGCAGTGTGCCCCTGAGAGGGCAGTGTGTAAAGCTGTGAGCGTGAAGCCAAAGTGCAGTGTTGACCCCAGAAGGTTGGAGAAGCCAGGAGCGTGCATCATCTGAGGAAAGCCACAAGGAGTAGCGAAGCCGGCCAAAGAGAGAAGCCACGGGAGCTACAACCATGAGCAGTGTCACAGAGGCAGAGCCACCCAAGCTCTTTGGAGTTCACAACTTGCCGCAGATTGTTGGGGATGCTGGACATGGAACTATGGGATTTAATGTTTGCCCTGCTGGATTTTGGTCTTGTGTTGTTCCCATTCCTTTCTATTCCCCTTTGTGCCTTTTGGAATAGAAAGGTCTATCTCATGCCATTGTATGTTGGAAGTGTTTAACTTTCTTTTCGTTTGTACAGGAGCTTTAAACTAAAAGTTTGTTTTAAATCTCAGAGAAAATTTTGGACTTGGACTTTTCAGCAATGCTGAAACCGTTAGGACTGTGGCAACTCTTAGAGAGATGGACTAAATGCCTTTTGCATAAAGGGATGCTCTCTCTTGGGGGCCTGGGTTGGAATGTTATGGCTTGTATCTAGGTGTCCTCCAAAAGCCTTATGTGGTCATAGTTGGGGATTTACGGAGGTGGCTGGATCTAGGGTGTGTGATGCTGGGATCAAGGATGTGATGCTGGGACTGATTCATGTTGTGATGCTGGATTATGGAAACCCCACTCTGGGTATTAGTGCTACCAGCCTGGATAGAATACAAGAGACGGAAATAGGCCTACTGTTTTTGCTTGCTGCCTTCTGTTCACTGTGAACTATTCCTCCTCTGCCAGGCCACCCTGCCTTGGAGCCAGTCAGCTATGAACTGAATCCTCTGCACACTGTGAGCTACAATAAACCTTTCTTCCTTCAACTTTGGGCTTCGGGTATTTTGTTTCAGCAACTAGAAAAAGTAACTAAGAAAATGATTCTGGGCAATGGCCTTAGTTCGGGAATAATAGTTCCAGGATTAAATATGTCAGTATGTTTAGGGCTTAGAATAGTGCCTGGCACACAGTATGTGTTAATATATGTTAGATCCCTTCATCATTTTACAGGAAGCAGATGACAAGTACAGAAGAAATTCTATTACCATAATGTCTCCTTTCCTAACATAGAGGAAGTCAACTTTTGTGACTTACCTTTGTAAAGATGGATTGACTTTTTCTAAAAGAGCAATATTTTCTTGTGTCTAACTTCTTTCAGAAACAGAGATTCTATGGGTATAATGGTATTAGCACATACACTGGACAGTAGCTTTCTGGAAAACATAAAAACATTATCCTGTAACACACTGAGCACGTCCTGATACATGCAGCTATTGCCATTTATTGGTTCACTGTGCAGATGCTGTTGAATAAGCGGGTAAAATGCAGTGAGAAATGATACAGTGACATTAAATAAGCAACGTCACACTAGCAGAACAGCACAAGAGCTGGCAATGAAAAGTAGCCACTGGCTATATCTAGATGTTTCTATCAGGAGAAAAAACAGTTTTCTACATGCTACCACTTAGTCGGTGAAGAAAGATCCTGAAGGTCATTAAACCATTGTACTTATATGACATGAACAAACATTGTTTTGCAGACAAAAATTTGGACTCAAAGCTATTTTTGGATCTTTCTTTTACCAAAATCTTATGTACAAAGGTGCAAGTGAGTGTTGTAAAAACCAGGTTTTCTCTTTATTTGAAAAATCTAATTTATATCGATTATTTTTTGTAGAACTAAGGATCAAATCCAGGATATTTTATAACATTTTTGTTTATATAGTTTAAAAAAAGCCTGAACAGAAAATTCCTAACTGGAAAAGACATTCATTTTTAGTATTCCTATACAAACAATTTTGTTTGTAAAAAGAAGCAATTGGCAAAATTTTGATTCTGTTCACAAACTCTACATTGGCTGACAAACATTACCACAGTCATCCATCTTCCTCTCACGAACACGAATGCAGCCATCTTCCCCAGAATCGTGGAACAAGTAAGTTCGTGAATAGATAGATAGATACATGGACAGATAGACAGATACGGTGTGTGAAAAGTCTATGTCCCCTCTTAAAAAAAGCCCCAGAAAGAAGTTTGGCTGGCTCATAAATATACTTGTATGCCTCTCTGCCTAGGTCACCCATTACTGTTATTTTATACTTCAGTCGAGCTTTTGCTGACACTTTGATGTTGCCAATATGGCATTTGAGACTTGAATTTGTTTTGAATTTCTTAAAAATGTGGAGTTATGCACTTGCTATTTGGAATTACACTGTGCTTTTATTTGTGAAAACAGAAAAAATAACCCTGCAAAATAATTGTTGACCCAAAACCAATATATTGTACAAAGCAAGTGCTTTGTAATTATGACAGTCTCAGGGAAGAGACACCTATTTTATTGAGTTGAGGTGGAAGGCACTTGTGAAAAGCTTTGATGCCATTTTAGGCTTGACTCTGCAGCCCTTGTCACTTCTGTCTTCATCTCATTTGTGCTTTCCTGTAAGATCTAATTCAGGTGTTTGTAAGGTGATATGAAAGATGACACTTTAGATCCCTTCACCCAAAATATCTCATCAACTGGGTGCTTGAAAATACAAAGCCATTTTGGAGGAGTGGAGATACTCCCAAAGATACACTTCTTTAATTTCTCAATTTTGACTGGCGTTGCTTTCAGGGGTTGTGGGGACTAGGCACAAAAACTTAATCTTCAATTTACCCCTTGGAGGTGGAGAATATGGCATTATTTGTGAGATGGCTGGAGTTCTCTGGAGAAAAATCACATTAGGGCAGAAGCAATACTCTTAATGCCTGAACATCCGACAGGATTGGGAGTTTTCTGTACCGGAAGGATAGGGTTCAGGCTTCCCCAAATGCAGGGAAGTAGTCTTGGTGAACTTCAAGAGTCATCTTTCTACAAAATCTGGATAAATGCTGGTAAAAGCAGGTTGTTTGAGCTCCTAAAAGACTCCGTGAAATCAATTTTCTATGACCAAGCAATCACATTTTCATTATAAAACATTGACCATATGCTTGGTTGGCCTCCAGTCTTTTTGTGCTTTAACCCAGCTTCCCAGCCATCATACTCTCATAATTTTACCTACCCTACCATCCCATTCTAATGTATCCTATTTCTTTTCATTCTATGTCACCCTATTTCATCCCATGCTTCTCCACAACTAACTGTTGAGTATCCATTTCTTATAAAGCATTATTGATGCTCTGGGATACAAGATGAACTATTTCAAGGAACATAGAATCCAGTTGGAGAGTCCAGGTCATCTATATCAAATGAATAGTGAATAACACAAAACCACATGCAACTAAGCTTGCATCTGTGAAAGCACATTTACCATTTAGCTAAGAATATTCTTCATAGTTCAGCTCCTCTTGCTTGAATCTCCAGGTTTAGAATTATGGCAGAATAGAAAGTCTATTCTGGCATTAGATTCATGCCACGTTCTCAAAGGCAGCACTAGTAGAAATAAAGTTGGTATTTTGACCTCTATTTCATTCATATCTTTTCACCAAAAGGTTCGATATTCACAGAGACAAAAAATAAATATTTCTTATGGATTATAGCATAAGTCATTAAAACAGCATGTTTTAGGTGCGGGAAAGTGAAGAGGAAAATGAAGGGAGAAGAATGGTCAGCTAGAGGGCTCTTGGCAGTAAAAACATAGGTGACGAGCCAAGATAAGAAGGAAGGAGCAGACTGCAGGGAGACTTAGATACCAAAATATGGGCAGGAATGTTTACAGTTTAGCTGCTACAAAGGAAGTATAAAATTGATTTGAACACAATGAGCTAAATACTATTGTGAAGATGCTTTCAAAGAATGGAAAAGGCCAAATGTACTGGACAAACTGTGTCAGGAGGTAAAGGAGTGGGAGGGTGGGATAATCTTACATGTTTATTTGATTTTCAGAAAAAGTTTTTTTATTGTAAAATAAAACAGAGATGCAAATAACCACACGTAATGTACAATTTAATGAATTACGTAAGGCAAAATCTCTGTAATACCCACTAAGGTCAAGACACAAAACTTTACCAGACACTGCAGAAGTCTGCATGCGCCTTAAACCAATCAAAGCCCCTCCGTGCCTTCAAAGGTAAACATATCCTCCATTTACATTGACCCCTTTCTTGTAGCTTTTTATAGCCTGTGTGCTCAAGCATGATTTCTGAACCCTGTACTTAGTCTTTCACACTTCTTAGACGTCACAGGTTTCTTGGAGGCTTTTACAGAGGCAGAGCACTCCGGGAGTAGAGAATGGTCCTGTGTCACAAGCATCTCGTCCATCTCTAGGTCAGTAGCTGTTTGGGAGGCTGCACAAGAGATGAGACTGAAAAAGTAGGCAGCAGTGAATGCTGAGTTGGCATTAGGTGCTGGAGGCAGAGGGAGGCCCCGAGAATTTGTTTCACTGTACAAACTCAGCCATTGTAGCCTGGTATATTTAGGAGCCAGAAGAATGCGCCCCCCAGGGTCAAGAGCAAGCTTCCTGTGTGACACCTGATATGACTGTGGTAGGCAAGAGTCTATCAGAGAAGAAGAGGGGTGGGAAGAGAAGCTGTTTGCTATGTGATCCATGTGCCCCAAGGAATTCTCCACTTGCTGAGGCTCTCCTCTCTGATGACTGCTTGTTATTTTCTCAGTGGGCGCCTGCTGCTGGTGCCAAGAGAAGCCTCAGGATTAGTGTGGCGTCTGTGGGGAAGCTGCAGTGAAGATGTACTCTTGGCTAGGAAGGCTGGAGGAAGGGATGGGGGTAAGATTTACCTCCCACCTTCACAACTCAGCTACAATTAGCTTCCCTTTTCTCTTTCTAGGGATTTGAAATTGATTGTCTAGACCCTTCAAACTTGGTGATTATCTTAAAGTATCTTTAGAGGGGTCTGGAAGATAAAACGGGACCCCTGAGCTCTGCTCACACACCACTTCTCCAGGGGCCACCTTATTCAGCTGGGTGCTCCACTGCTTCCTGAACTCACTCTCTGCTCAATAGACACTGTTTTCCAACAAACTCTACAATCCACCTACGCTCTTTACTGTCTCTGTCATCCGAATATAAATTACCTGAGAGCAAGGATTGTTGTATTTTGTTCACAACTGTTTCCTCGGTGCCAAGAACACTAGTTTGTACACAGGAAAAATTCCATCAAAATATGTTAAATTTGTATCATTTTGTACAAGTGTTCAGATAGGACATGCAACAGACACATCACAACCTCACCCTCATCTCCATTCCCTCAGGGTCCATCACTAGGAGCATGCCATGCTGACCTCCACCTGCCAGTGCCCGTATCTCTTTACCTAAGGGATTTTTTTGGTCATCACAGCCTATTCTGCTTTGCAGTACAGGACAAGCCAGAGAGTAAAGAATTAACACCCTGCAGGAGTAGCTCTTGACTAATGGCCGACTGGTTCCAGTTAGTGGATTACCACCACAGGTTCCCCTCCCCTCTTGGGCATAACTCTGAGCTGTATAACATTACAATGAGTGCTCTACACTAAGTTTCTAAGTGCAATTAAGCTCAAGTTGCTCATGGTGCTACTTTCCGGAAACTCATATCTTGCATTAGTGGCCTTCTCTTCCCTCTCTCATTTCCTCACTTTTATTTTAGTGTTTCCTAGGATCGCTTCACAAATAAATCATTTACATTCAAATTCTTTTTTTTTAATTTTTTTTAAATTTTTTACCAAGAATATGTATTGGTACATTGTACGCATAATGATCACATTCATCGTGGTTATTTTGTACCCGTACATGATGTATCTTGGTTTTCTCCCCTCTTCCCCACCCCTCCCTTCTGCTCCCTCCTTCCCTATTTACAGCAGGTTTTTTTATATTTTTCCATTTTTTCCCTTTCCCCTTTCTTTCCTTTTTCCCTTTCTATTTTTCGCCCTTCTCCCTTTCTAGTTCTCCTCTCTTTTGAATATTATCTTCCTTTCATATAATATCTATTATACCTCTTTGTTCTTGTCTCAAGGACTATTCCAGGGGAAACTCAAATTAAGATAGGGAGTGTTAAAAATGCTTAATTGATGATTATATTCTTATACTACTTTTTATGCCTATTGGAGTTGGCAACAAACTGATAAGCTGTGGCTAAATTTTCTCTGAAAATTTGGGGGAGGGGGTGGAGGGTATAGCAACATTTGAATATACATATTCACATATTTTTCCACAGTCCCTACCCATCTATTATATTACCACCACCAAGTTTAAGATGTTATTGCTGTAGACCAACGGTGGACAAACTTTTTCTGTGTAGCATCAGATTGTAAACATTTTAGGCTTTATAAATTGTATGCTCTCTATTACAACTAGTCGATTCTGCCATTGTAATGTGAAAGCAATCATATATACTTAAACAAATGAACATGGTAGTGTTTCAAAACTTTGTTCATGGATACTGAAATTTGAATTTTGTATAATTTTCCTGTGTGACAAAACATTATTCAGTTTTAGCTCTGGACAATGTGTTCTGAGAGGCAGCACAGTGAATTGAAGAGCACAACTAAAAAACCCTTCGATGTTATTACCACACAATGGAACATTATTCAGCAATAAAAACACATGAACTATTGACACATGGATAAATTTTGAAAATATATGCTAAGTGAAAGAAGCTAGTCACAAAGGATCACATATTGTGTGATTCCATTTATATGAAATATCCAGAATAGGCAGAGCCAATGAGACAGGAAGTAGTTCAGTGGTTTCCTAAGGCTGGGGAGGGAAGACTAAAGGGAGTAGGGTTTTTGACAGGGGGAAAAAGGAAAATGTTCTAAGGATTGTGATGACTGATGCACAAGTCTGTGATATGTTAAAATCTGTGAAGTAATAGACCTTAAATGGGTGAATTGTTTGGTGTCTGAATTATGTTTAAACTGTTTATAAACAAGGTTTTGGTGTCCTACAAATTAAAAGTTGTGTCCTTACTATTCAATATAGTTTTCATGTGTGCACTAAATGAGCTGTACAGGTAAATTCTGGAGCATGGAGAGGAAGCATGAATTCCCTGTGTCTGGTTTCTTGGAAAAGTTGAATACAGTTCAAATGAGGATGGAGAAGTGAGAGTGAGGGGCATTCCAGTCTGGGGAGCAGAGAGAGCAACATACAGCCAAGAGTAGTAATACTAAAAACTTTCTCTTATGGAGTACTTGCTATGTATCAGGTCTTGTCCTAGGTAACTTGGCTTCATTATCTTTTGCTCTCCAATTCTTCACTGTAGTTCTTATTATTTCTATTTTGTAGAAGAAACTAAAGACCCAGAGCCTGCATGCACCCAGCCTATGGGGCCAGCATCACCCCAGCCCATGTGCCAGCGCCACCTCAGCCCATGTGCCAGCGCCACCCCAGCCCATGTGCCAGCGCCTGGTGGGACATCAACATGCATGACCTATAATAATAAGACAAAGTCTAGAAACGTGGGACAGATTTAGGATAGAGGACCCCCTGAATTCCTCTTTTTTGCCTTCCTCCAAACAGGACACTGCAGCCTGGCAACAGATTTCACTGACAACCAATCAGGAAGCTTACCCCTACTCCAAGCAGCAGCCAGAATTTTCTTTTTTCTATTTTTTTTCCTCCTTTCTTTCCTTTCTAAGCTATAGCTACTAAGAAGAACCCCTAGCAGCATCAAGATGATGGTCGACAGTGTCAGTGGGCATTGGTGAAGGAGGGTGGGTGCCACTCCACCCTGCCCTACTCTCGACAGCCAGGTGGGAAAAGGGAGAAGAGCACTAAGCTGCAATTCATCAGAGGCAAGCTTTCCTTGACTGCACTCCAACTTGCAAAAGCCCTGCCCTATATCGGCCACCACAAACTAGAGCACCTCTGCCTGATATCAGCATCTGCACCATGCTGCCCTGCTTCTAGCGGCTGGGAGAGAGGAGAGAGGAGTCCCAGCAGCATGGCACAGAGGTGCTGTGCAAAGACCCGGAAGTGCCGATCACACCTGCACAACTGAGGAAAAGTCGCAGAGATATAAAAGGTAAGGAGATGAGGGTGGGCTGCCAAGGGACTCCCACAGAGCTGCTGGTTAAAAACTCTGCCCCAGACTTGACACCCAGAGGCCAAGATCAGCACAGCACCAGCACTGACTCCTGCAGACTTGGTGGGGCTACCCAGCATAGAGTTGGGCTCTGGCTTGGACACTACCACAGAACTGTGGACACCAGAGAAATATCACTATATCTATATATTTTTTTCTTCTTCATTTGGTTACCTGTTTGTTTTGTTTTCCTTTTTCTATCTGCTCTTTTTTGTTGTTATTATTTATGTTTTCACTTTTATTGTCTTCTGTCTTGATCATATTTCTTCTCATTTTTCCTTTCTCTCTCTCTCTTTCATCAACAGACTCTTCCAATTTTTTCTTTTCTTTCTTCTTTCATGTGAGTGAATATTGTCTAGATTCTCTCTGGTCTGCTCCAATATTTTCGCCTTTCACTCTTTCTATCCTGTCTATCCCAGTTACACAATGCTTAAGTGATCCTCTTTTATCATCCAGCCTTGCATGTACTCTATTTCTCTTCATTTACCTCTCTATCTTTCCCTATCCCTCTTAATCCCTCCCTACACACACAAGGTAAAAACCACTCTACTATCGGGGAACAACCTGCACACAAATTATTGGTTTATGTTGGATTTTGTTGCATAATTGTAAACCCTACTATTATGGTTAAAAGTACAAAATTAATAGTTGCCACAGTCTGTCAATTTCATGAATGTGCTTGTTGCTATTGTCATTGCTAATGTACTACTATAACCAGGGTGTCATATCTGTTATAATCAGTTGTACTTTCTTGTATGACAATACCATGATTGTCTGGGGTCATAATCATTAACATATTCCAGCATCAAAAAACTAAGCACTGGGCCAAATAGACAACAACTTCTCATCCCTATTACATTTGGAAGGTAGTATTCTGACACAAACAAAAAAGCCAAGACCCATTTGTACCTCTAAGACATCTCTATGAAATAGTCATCTCCTAGGAAAGCCTTGATACATGTCTTAAAGTTACCTACCATAAACAAACTATAAAAATCAACACAGAAAACAAACTACAAATGGATATATATAATATATGAAATATGAATATATGGATATATATTATGAATATATGGATATATTATGAATGTATATAATAAATATATATATGAAATGACAAGATACAGAAGTAAAATACAACACCAAACCCCCAGCACTCCCTGAACAAATCCAGAGGACACTGAAATAGAGGAAATCTTAAGCTACCCAACAAAACTTTCAGATATGATAGCAGGAGAAGTTAAAAAACAGATAGATGAGGCCAGAGAGAACATCAGATTAGAAATAATTGCTAAAGTTATAAAAGAGATGAGGATCATAATGAAAGACCTGCTTATTGAATTTAGACTAGACACAGACAAAAAAATAGAGGACCTTAGGAAAATGATGGAAAACTTGAACACTCAACTCAGGAAAGAAATGGAACCCATGAAATAGATTCAAACAGATATTCAAGAGATCAAAAATTCCTTAGAAAGTATACTCAGTAGATTGAATGAAAAGGAAGACAGAATTTCAGATCTAGAAGATAGGACTCCAATTAACAATCATAAAAAGAAAGACTATTTAAAAATAGGTAGAGACTATGAAAAATCAATACAACAGCTACAAGATGATGCAAAAAAGAATAATATAGGATTGAATGGAGTGAATGAAAAAGCAGGAGACAGTGTAAATGATATAAGAAGATTATTCACAGAAGTAATGAGAGAAAACTTCCCAAACATGAGAAAAGAATTTGACATACAGATAAGTGAGGCATATAGGACCCCAATTAGCCAGGACCAAAATAAAACTACACCAAGGCATATAATAATCAAGATTCCAGAAATTTAGCATGAGAACGAAATATTGAAAATTGTTAGAGAAATGAAATTAATCACCTATAAGGGAAAACCCATCAAAATCACAGCAGACTTCTCAACATAAACCCTTAAGTGAAGAACAGCTTGGGGCAAAGTATTTCAAGCCCCCAAAGAAAACAATCTCCAACCAAGATTGATGTACTGGGCCAAATTATCTTTCAAATTCGATAATGAAATAAGATACCTCCGCAACAAAGAACAACTGAAGAAATTTGTGATCACCAAACCATTTCTACAGAATATTTTGAAGAGTATTCTAGAAAGGGAAAAAGGAGACTATAATTCAAAAGACATTAATAAAAATAATCCACCAGGCAAGGCACGTAGTTAAATACAGAAGGGAAAAATGGAACCAAAAACAGAAAAAGACTATGACAATGATAAATCAACATGTAAGAGTTATAACCATCAATGTAAATGACCTCATCTCACCAATCAAAAGAAACAGACTGGCACAATGGATTAAGAAACAGGATGCATCAATATGCTGCATACAAGAAACACATTTAACTCAAAGAGAAATTCATAGACTGAAAATCAAAGGATGGAAAACAGTACTCCATGCAACAAGAACCCAGACAAAAGCAGAAAGAGCTATCCTAATTGCAGACAAAGTGAACTTCAAACCAAGACTGATCAAGAGAGACAAAGAAGGTCACAACATACTTCTTAAAAGAAAACTCCAAGAGGAAGAGATAACAATCATTAATATCTATGCATCAAATACTGGTGCACCTAACCACATAAAACAAATATTAACAAACATGAAAAATCAAATAAACACTAACACAGTTATAATGGGAGACCCCAACACTCCCCATCACAAATAGATCAAGCAGGCAAGATATCAACAAAGAAATATCAGAACTCAACCAAACCTGTGAACAAATGGACTTAGTAGACATCGACAGAGTGATCCACCCCACAATATCAGAATACACATTCTTTTCGGCTGCACATAGGATGTTGTCCAAAGTAGACAACATACTAGCTCATAAAGCACACTTAAGTAAATGCAAAGAAATTGAAATTATCCTATCCATATTATCAGACAATAGTGCAATGAAGTGGGAAATCAATGGCAAAAGAAACCCAAAAAACTACATAAACACATGGAAATTAAATAACATTCTCCTGAACAACAGCTGGGTCACAGATTAAAGTAAAGAAGAAATTAAGCAGTTTATACAATTAAATGATAATGCCAGTAAAACATACAGGAACTTATGGGACACAATGAAAGCAGTGCTATCAGGGAAATTCATAACATTGAATTCCCACATCAGAGTGAGCTCAAGTAAACAACTTAATGTTGACCCTCAAATTTCTAGAAAAAGAAGAACAAATCAAATCCAAAGCTCACATGCAAAATGTAATTATAAAGATCAGAGCTGAAATTAATGTAATTGAGACTAAAAAACATACAAAGAATCAATGAATCAAAGAGTTGTTCATTGAAAGATTAAATTGACAAACCCCTAGCCAATCTTATCAAAACAAGGAAAGAAAAGACTCAAATCCATGCAATTAAAACTGAAAGGGGTGAAGTCACAACTGACCCTGCAGAAATCCAAAAGATCATCAGCACCTACTTCAAGAATTTATACTCGAACAAGATGGAAAACACTGAAGAAATGTGCAGATTCTTAGATACATATGAATTACCAAAGTTGAATCAAGAAGAAATAAAAAGACTAACACAATATCAGCCATTGAAATTAAAGAGGTAATTAAAAACCTACCAATGAAGAAATGCCCAGGTCCTGACGAAGTCACAGCTGGATTCTACAAGAAATTTAGAGAAGATCTAATAACACTACTCCTCAAACTCTTTAATGAAATTGAAAAGGAAACAATACTCCCAAAATCATTCCTGGAAGCAAGTACCTCCCTGATACTAAAACCAGAAAAGGATCCAACCAAAAAAGGGAACTATAGGCCAATTTTCCCAATGAACATAGAGGCAAAAATTCTCAATAAGATACTGGCAAACAGAATGCAGCACATTATCAAGAAGATTATACACTATGACCAAGTAGGATTCAACCCAGGAAGGCAGGGATGGTTCAATATATGCAAATCAATAACATAATACATGATATCAACAGAATCAAGGACAAAAATCACATGATCATCTCAATAGATGCAGAAAAAGCATTTGGTAAAATCCATCACCCATTCATGATAAAAGCCCTACAGAAATTAGGAACAGATGGTCTATATCTCAATCTGATAAAAGCCATCTATGACAAACCAAGGGCCAACAACATACTAAACAGTCAAAAAATAAAGGCTTTCACTCTAAAATCAGGAACAAGACTAGGATGTTCACTATCACCACTCTTATTCAATATAGTTCTGGAAATATTACCCAGAGCAATTAAGCAAGAGAAAGAAATAAAAGGAATAAAGATAGGAAAGGAAGAAGTCAAATTATCACTATTTGTGGATGACATGATACTATACATAGAAGACCCCAAAAACTCCACCAAAAGACTTCTAAATTTAATAACTAAGTTCAGGTGCATAGCTGGATACAAAGTCAACACTCAAAAATCAATAGCATTTCTATGCACAAATAACAAGCTCACTGAGACAGATATTGGGGAAGCTACACCATTAACAACTGCATCCAAAATATTTTTTTAAAAGAAATATTTAGGAACCAGTCTAACAAAACAAGTAAAAAATCAATACGGTGTAAACTACAGTAATCTAAAAAAGGAAATTGAAAGGGATATCAGAAAATGGAGGGGTTGGGGATTTAGCCCCGTGGTTAGAGTGCTTGTCTTGCAAACACAAGGCCCTGAGTTCGATCCCAAGCACAAAAAAAAAAAAAGAAAGAAAAGAAAAAAGAAAAAGAAATAAAAAAAAAAAAAGAAAATGGAAAGACATCCCATGCTTCTGGGTATGAAGAACCAACATAGTGAAAATGGCCATACTTCCCAAATTACTATATAGATTCAATGCAATTCCAATCAAAATACCAATAGTACACTTCACAGAATTAGAGAAGGCAATCATAAAATTCATCTGGAATTAGAAGAGAACAAGAATAGCAAAACCAATTCTGGGCAACAGGGGCAAGTCAGGGGGCATCACAATCCCTGACTCGAAATTAATCTACAAAGCTACTGTGATAAAAACAGCATGGTACTGGCCAAAAGACAAACCCAAAGATCAATGGAACAAGTTAGAAGATGAAAAAACAATTCCAAACACACTCAAATACCTCATCTTCGACAAAGGGGTGAAACACCCTCACTGGAAGAAAGACAGCTTCTTTAATAAATGGTGCTGGAAAAATTGGCTTGCCACATGTCAAACAGTGAAACCAGATATATACCATGTAGTATACTAAAATTGAAGTGGATCAGAGATCAAAACATTAAAACAGAAACACTAAGTCTGCTGGAAGATAGAGTAGGAAGAACTCTTGAAGACATAGGTGTAGGCAAAAAAATTATAAACAAAACTCAGACTGCAGAGGAAATAATACAAAGAATCAGCAGTTGGGATCACATTCTATTAAAAAGCTTTTGCACAGCAAAAGAAATCACCAACAAAGTGGGGTGACAACCCACAGAGTTTTTGCCAGCTGCTCCTCACACAAATGTCTAACATCTAGAATATATGAAGAACTCAAAAAAATCAGACCCCCCCCAATTTAAAGACCCATTCCCAAAATGGGCAATGGAAATGAATAGACACTTCTCAGATGAAGAAGTACAAATGGCAAATAAATCTATGAAAAAGGGTTCAACATCACTTGTTGTTAGAGAGGTACAAATTAAAACAATGCTAAGATTCCATCTCACTCCAGAAAGAACAGCTATTATCAAGAAATCAACCAATAACAAATGCTGCTGGGGCTGTGGGAGAAAAGGAACCCTCCTCCACTGTTGGTGGGATTGTAAGATGGTCCAACCACTGTGGAAATCAGTGTGGAGATTCCTCAAAAAACTACAACTAGAGGCTCCATTTGATCCAGCTATTCTTCTTCTCAGTATCTTCCCAGAAGAATTTAAAACATCACAGCACAGCAATATATACACAACCATGTTTATAGCAACACAATTCATAATAGCTAAGTCTTGGAAACAACCCAAATGCCCAGCAACTACTGAATTGCTGAAAAAGATATTTTTTATACAATGGAGTACTACTCTGCCATAAAAAAGGATGAACTTGAGACATTTATAGGTAAATGGGTACAACTTGAGAACATACTCTGAAGTGAAATAAATCGGACATGCATGAGTACATATCAAATTGTTTCTCTGATATGAAAAACCATAAGTGCAAATAAAGACAAAATGTTATACTAGATATTGTGGAAAAAAAAAGATAATATCCAAAATGGGAAGAGAACTAGAGAGTGAGGAAGGGGAAAAGAAGAAAGGGAGAAAAAAGGAAAAGAAAAAGAGGTAAAAAATAGAAAAATATAAACAAAGCTATTGCGAATGAGGGGAGGGGGAAGGGAAGGGAAGGGGGAAGGGGGAGAACCAAGATACATCATGTACAGGTACAAATTACCTATGATGAATGTGATCATTATGTATACAATTCATGTTCTTGGTAAATAATTTAAAAGAAAGAAAGAAAGAAAAAGAAAGAAAGAAAGAAAGAAAGAAAGAAAGAAAGAAAGAAAGAAAGAAAGAAAGAAAGAAAGAAAAACTAAAGACCGAAAAGGATTAAGTGAGTCACCCTGGATCACCCAACCAGTGACTCTGGGCATAGAATCTGAATCCAAATCTTTGTCCTCATTCAGAGATTTCACATTTTTCATTAAAATTGATATAATATTTATAGCAAATACTTAAATAAGGCTTGTTGTGTGCCAGGCACAGTTCTAAGCTTTTTTCATGTTCAGTAGTCCCTCTCTTCAGGGTTTCACTTTCTGCAGTTTTATATACTTGTATGCAATTACGGTTCAAAAATGTCAAATGGAAAATTCTGGAAATAAACAATTCATAAGGTTTCCATTACATGACCTTCTGAGTAGCATGATGAAATATCATGCCATCTTACTCCATTCCACCTAACACATGAATTGTCCCTTTGTCCAGCATATCCACACTGTACATGACAGCTGCCTGAGAGTCATTTGGTAGCCATGCTGGTTATTAGATTGACTGTTGTGGTATTGAAGTACTTGTGTTCAAATAACCTTTATTTTACCTAACAATAGTCCCAAAGTACAAGAGTAGTGATGCAAAGAAAGCACCAGGACATAAAGCACAGACGGACATACCACTTCCGGAATGTGTGTTTTGTGGATGGGGGAAACTTCTGTATTAGCTCACTTGAACTCTATATTGGGACTTCCAGATTTAAAAAAATGTAGTGCGTTACAGACTGATTAATAAAGAAAGATATGAAAAATATACTTCTTAAAGTTTTCCAAGCTTCCTAAAATTGGAAAATCAGATAATTTCATTATCTGTGTGTGAAATTAGAATTTTCTTTGCCAGAATATTATTAGAGTTATTTTTCTGTTGAAAGATAGCTGGTATGGCTAGGAAGAATTGAAATATTAGGCTGCCTATTAATTATTGAAGCTAGCCAAGAAGCCATTTTGCAATATATAAATTTTATTTTAGAGCCAAATCCAATATTTGAAGTTTTATGAATATGGGACTAACACGATGAGTTTTAGAAGTGTGAATGTCTGTTCCATAGGAACAATAAATTGTAAAGTGTACTGGAAAATAAATGTAGGGATAGAACTGTTCATGTATTATTACAGTATTCTTAGCTTGGGAAAGTGTGGTACAGAGTGGGCAATGAACTTGAAAAAGAACAGCAGACTGTAAGAGATAATGTGGATAAAGAACTAGTGAAGGAAAGGGCATGTTTGCAAAGAGCAAAGTGGGAGAAAGGTATTAAACGCTGCTTTGAAGTTTACAGCCTTGGAAACTGTCTTGCCATTTTCTACCCTAAAATAACACCAGGAAGCAACAGATTGATAGATAATTTAGCACTTCGTTGTCTCCTAAAGGGTAGAGAAAATTTACAAGTAACTGTCATTCTTCTGAATTCTAACATTACAGCAAACAAGTTTAGGGAGCTTGAGCAATGTCTGGGCTTGCAGGCACAAAAGACCTATGCTGTGGCTCTTCTAGTCAAAGCATTCTTATGAAGGTCTTTGAATGGCGAGTACACTCAGAAAATGATAGACATATCATAGGAGCTAAGTTCCTTGGTGGTCAAATTATAATCCATTTGAGCATGCTTCGAGAAGATTTCTGGAAACACATGCTCCCCTTCCGCCTTTTAAAAAAGGCAGAATTAGATACTTTTGCCAGTTCTCTAGGGACAGGGAAAAGAGAAAAAGCAGTTGCTTCTATTTGTCTCTGCTTAAAATTAGGTACATTTGAATTTACCTAGGTATATTTGATGACTCATGCTATCTTAAATCCTTTATTTATTTATTTATTTATTTATTTATTTATTTATTTTGGTGCTGGGAATCAAACTCAGGGCCTTGTGCTTGCTAGGCAAACACTCTATTGCTTGAGCTAAATCCCCAACCCCTTTTTAAAAGTAATGTATTACATTTTTATTTTTCTTCACCTTTGGAATTTATTCTAGTCCTAAGCTCCTTTATTTCTTCCTATCCAAGAAACAAATTACTTTGTCTTTCTTCTTAGTTGTTAAATATAATAGACAGAGTGCTAATTTTAACATAATATTCCTTAATGGTTGATGTTTTTTCATTTCATTACCTTGAAAAATGTGCTTTCCAGCATTTTTAATGTAATTTTTGTGATTTGTAATTTTGTGACGTTGGATTGGATACTATGACCTGTAAATTGCCAATCTTCCAGAAAAGAGGAAATTAAATTGCCTTTAAGGATGTACAACTGAATGAATGGGAAAGTTTCAAAAGAATGCAATGAGAGAGATGTGTACCTGAAAAGAATTAGTATCAGAAATAAGGAGACAGAGTAACTCTTACCGTTGAGGAAGGAAGAGCAAAACAAGTGTTTGTACTTCCCAAAAGGTTGAGTCTCCAAGTTACTTGGTGTGAAGGAATCTCTTTACGTCTGAAACACCTATCTGCTTCAATTATGTTAAACTGAGGAGTTTACTGAAATGCATAAGAGGGCTGCAGTTATGTTTTATGTAAGCTTCATGGTAACTACAAAACAAAATATAGCAAATATGCAAAAGATAGAGAAAGGAATCAAAGCTTAGCAGTTGAGAAATGTATCAAATCACAAAGAAAAACAAGAGAGAAAGAAAGAACAAAAGATACACAAAACAACCAGAAAACAATTAAGAAAATGGCAATAGTTAAGTCTTAACATATCAATGATAATTTTGAATGTAAATGGATTAAATTCTGCAACCAAAAGATGCAGAGTAGCTAAATGGATTTAAAAAGAACAGGATACAACTATATGATGCCTACAAGAGACTAATTTAAGCTTTAATGGTACAAATAGGTTGAAATTGAAAGGACAGAAGCTATTCTATGCAAATGGTAGGCAAAAGAGAGCAGAGGTGACTATATTTGTATCCAAAAAAGTAAACTTCAAGTCAAAAACTGCCATGAGAGAAAAGAGGGCCATTATTTAATAATAAAGGGGTAAATTCATTAAGAGAACATAATAATTATATATATAGTCAATATTCAACACCTAAAAAACATAAATCAAGTATTAATGGACATGAAGAGAGAGTATACTAATACAAAAATACTGGAGGACTTTAATAACAGAATACACATTTTTCTCTAGCACAATAGACCATTCTCTAATACAACATATTTTAGGCCACAGAACAAGTCTTAACAAATTTAAGAAGACTGAAAGCATATCAAGTATTTTAGACCATAATGATTTAAAACTAGAAATCGATAGCAAGAAGAATCTTGGAAAATTCATAAATATGTGAAAAGTAAACAATATGCTCCTGAACAAACAATGAGTCAAAGAAGAAATCAAACAGAAAATTTAAAACTATCGAGATAAATGACAATGGAAACATAATATAGACAAATTTGTAAAATAAAAAATGAAAGTGGGAGAAATTGCAACAAACACTTTAACTTTATATAACTGTGACTTACTGCTGTATGTAGGTGGTTGTTTACATTGCTTACTGTCATAAGCAAAAGGTACAATTTATTGTGGTCTGTAAGATTGTGTAATGGCTTGTAAGTTTGTGTAATTTTGGATAAATCTTAATAAAAATCTATATAAAAAAGGACCATAAGGGACCACACCAAAAATTAGATGATATATAGGACATGGATAAATTACTAGAAAACACAACCTACCAAGATTGAGCCAGGGGGTTGGTGATTTAGCTCAGTGGTAGAGCACTTGCCTAGCAAGCACAAGCCCCTGAGTTTGATCCCCAGCAGCCCCCCTCAAAAGATTGAGTCAGGAAGAAATAGAAAGCCTGAACAGATAAACAACAAATAAAGACATTAAAGAAGTAATCAAAAATCTCCCAAGAAAGAAGAGCCCAGGACCACATGGCTTCACAGCTTAATTCTAATGAATATTCAAAGATGAATTAATTTGACTACTTCTTAAAGTCTTCTAAAAAAAAAAGGGAAAGGGAATACTTCTAAACTCATCTTATAATGGCAGTACCATCCCACTAATTAAGTCAAAGACACAGCAAGGAAAAAGGAACTATGGGCTAATCTCTGATAAATTTTGACATAAAAATCCTCAATAATATAATTATTATCATATAATAATATAATAATATAACCCTCAATAATAGAATCCGACAACACATCAGAAAGATTACACATTATGACAAAGTAGGATTTCTCTCTGGTATACAAAGGATGGTTTAACATATGAAATGAGTCAATGTGATATATAACATTAACAGAATAAAAGATAAAAGCCACGTGCACACTGGGCATCCTGGCATGTGCCTGTCTGTAATCTCAGTACGTTGGAGGCTGAGGCAGGAGGATCACAAATTTAAAGCCAGCCTGGACTATGTAGTGAAACCCTCTCTCAAACAAAACAAAACAAAACAAAACAAAACAAAACAAAACAAAACAAAACCCACATACTCATCTTGATTGACGCCAAGAAAAAAAAAAATGAAGAAGAAAAGGAAAGAAGAAACACATTTGACAAAGCCCAGCATCTTTTCTTGATTAAAAACTCTCAACGGTTTAGGCATAGAAGAAATTTCCTCAACACAAAACACAGTTCAGGAAAAATTCACAGCTAACATTATAACCAATGGGTAAAATGTAAAAGTTTTGCAATTAAGATCCACTATAGGGCAAGGATGCTCACTCTTGCCACTTCTGTTCAATACAGGTCTGGAAGTAGCTATTAGTAAGAGCAATGAAACAAGTAAAACACATCCAAATATGAAAAGAAAAAGTACGATTATCTCTATATGCATGCAACATGAATCCATATATTTACAAAAACAAAAATTCACAAAAACCTGTTAGAACTAATAAATGAACTTAAAATCAATATTCACAAATTGGTAACATTTTTTATACAATTAACAAACTGAAAAATCAAGAAAATAATACTATTTATGATATCAAAATATAAAATATACAGCACTAAAATTAAGCAAGGATGTAAAAATTATAAAATATACTTTGAAAACTATAAAATATTGATTCAAAATAATTAATATTAATTAATATTAATAATTAATATTGTTAAAATGTCCATATAATCCAAATCAATTTACAGATCTAATGCAGTCCCTATCAATTATCTGAATGTCTTTCAATAAAATATATTGTCTTCAATACATGGTGCTGGAAAACCGAATTTCCACATATGAAAAATTAAACCAGACCCTTACAATACACTGAGCAGAAAAATCAATCCAAAGTGGATAAATGGACTAAATGTAAGAGCAGAAACTCAGAAGAGAACATAGGGGGAAAGGTCATTGAATTTGGAAATTATTTTTGGATATAACACCAAAAATTTAAGCCACAAAAGCAAAAATTAATAAATAGGACTACATCAACTAAAAAGCTTATGCAAAACAAACAACTGAAATGGCAGCCTATGTATTGATAAAAATATTTGCAAATCATGTATCTAATAAGGGCTAATATTCAAAATATATAAAGAACTTATACAGCTGAACAGTAGAAAAAATCTGATATAAAAGTGGGAAAAAGATAAGAATAGATATTTCTCTAAGAAGACATAAAATTATCACCAAGTATACGAAAAGGTGCTCAACATCATTTATCATTAGGGAAATACAAACCAAAATCATCTACAAGATACCATCTCATACTCATTAAGATGGCTTTTGTGAAAAAGTCAGCCTGGTTATCAAAGCTGTGAAGAAAAGAGAACCCTTGTACTCTGTTGGTGGGAGTGTAGATTGGTACAGCCATTATGGAACAAGTTAATGAAAATAAGATAAAATAACTACTAATATTAAAATATGTATTATTAAAAATTAAAAATAGAACTATCACACAAACCAGCAATCCCTCTTCTGGACTATACCAAAAGAAATGAAATCATCACTTCATAAAGATATCTACACTCCACATTTATTGCTGCATTATTTACAATAGCCAAGACATGTTAACTTTAGTGTCTGCCAACAGATGAATGGATAAAGAAACTGGGATTAAAATTTTAAAAATTACTTGTTGGGGGTGGGTATGGGATTACCCAGCCCTAGAATTCTTTCATCTCTTTGGTCATAAAATTTTAAAACTTGTTCAACCGTAAACAGAATGAGATCTTTCCCATTTGCTACAATGTGACTGAGCCTGAAGGATATCACACTAAATGAAAAAACCCAGGTATAGCAAGAAAAACATTGCAATATTTCACTGAAACATGGAATCTAAAAATATGCAAATATACAAAGATAGAGCACTAAATAGTGGTTATTAATAGTGAGGAGGAAATGTGGAGATGTAGGTCAGAGGATACAAAGTAGCAGATATGCAAGATAAACAAATTTAGAGATTTAATGTACAATGTGAGGACTATACATAGCAAAATTGTACTGTATTTGGAATTTATCCTGGATGAGTAGATTTTAGTGCTTTAGCCACAAAAAAAAAATGATTAACTATATGAGATGATGGACATCTTAATTTGCCTTACTATCTACACTTATCCCAAAACATCATGTTGTTTATTAGTCTGTTTTATGGTGCTAGCACAAAATAGCTGTGGCTAGGTATTTTATAAAGTAAAGTGTCTGGAGGGTTTAAACAGAATGGTGTTGGTGTTCTGGTTGTGTGCCTCCAGGATGCATCACAACATGGCAGAAAAAAAAAATGGGAATCTTCTGCATCTGGAAGAGCCAAGCACATGGGATAGCCTCATTTTATAACAACCCATTCTCACAAGAATCAACTCTTTCTGTGAGACCAGCAGTAATCCCTTTTGAAAGCAATGCCCCAATGACCTAATTATTGTGCATTACCTTTTAAACGTTCTATCACCTCAACACCATCACATGGGGAACCAAGCTTCCAGCACGTGAACCTTTGTGGGACATGCTCAAACAATATACTAACCATGCTACATACATTGTGTATGCACAATAAATTTTCTTTTTAAAAATCAATTAAGAGCCGAGATGCGTCATGTATAGGTACAGAATTAATGTAATGAATGTGACCATTGTATGTAGAATGTACCAATACATGTTCTTGGTTTAAAATAAAATTTAAAAAAAATAAAAATCAATTAACTATGTAAAAAATAAAATCATAAAAGAAAGAATTATGAAAGAGAATACCAAGGGGAAATAGAATTGTTTCTTTGAAAAGTTTAGAGAAATAGGCAAACTATTGACAGAATTGATTAGTTAAAAAAGAGAGAATATTTCTCATAATTTAGATGTAAAAATCCTCAATAAAGTGTTACCAGTCTAAACCTAACACATGTACTATAAATTATACACCATGGATAAGTAGTCTTTATCCTAAGTATGAAAAGATGGTTCAGTAGCTGAAAATCAATGTGATCCAGCACATCAGCAGGTTAAAGACCAAAAATAATTTGGTCATAGGATTTGAGAAAGAAAAAACAGTTGAAGAAATCAACATCCATACATGAAATAAAAATCTTTTAGGCTGGAGATTTAGCTCAGTGGTTAGAGCGCTTGCCTCGCAAGCACAAGGCCCTGAGTTCGATCCCCGGCACACACACATACAAAAAATCTTTTAGCCAGTTAAGAATAGAGGCAAATCATTTCAAATTTATAAAGAAAATCCTCAAAAAGTCAATAGCTAATCTCATACTTACTGGTAAGATGCAGAATACCTTCATTCTAAGATGAGGAACACAACAAAGATGTCTTATTCAACATAACTGTAGATGTTCTAGCCATTTCAATTAGGCAAGAAAACAAAATAAAAGGACCACAGATGAGACATAATGAAATACGGCTGTCCCAATTTGCAGGTGACATTGTTGGACATCCTAAGGGATCTATTAAAAAAACAAACAAACAAACAAAAGAAAACCCTCCTAGAACTAATAAATGAGTTCAGCAAGATCTCAGGGTAAAAGAATCAACCATATTGCCATATTTCTATAGATCAAGACTAAACCATCTAGAAACCAAAATTTAAAAGCAATGTACCATTTATAATGACTTCATGAAAATGAAAAACTTAGATATGTTGAAAAATTACAAAATGCTTACAAAACAAATCATGGAAGATCTAAATAATTGGAGAGAGGGGCTGGGGATTTAGCTCAGTGGTTAAGAGTGTTTGCCTCGCAAGCACAAGGCCCTGAGTTCGATCCCCAGCACCAAAATAAATAAATAAATAAATAATAAATAAATAAATAAATAAATAATTGGAGAGGCACCATGTGCTCATGTATGGTAAGACTCAGCACAGTAAAGATGTGAGTTCTCTTTAAATTGAAGTATAGGTTTAATGTAAATCTCAGTAAGGACTTTTGTTGAAGTAAATGAGCTTATTTTAAAATTTTTATGGAAAGGCACATGCTCTACAATAGCTAAAGTAATCCTGAAAGTGGAGAATAAGATGGGAGGAATAATTCTAATGAATTTAAGGATTACTGAATGACAGTGGTAATCAAGATAGTATAGAATTGGTGGAGGGATAGACGTACAGATTAGCAGAAAAAATAGAGAACACAGAGACAGACGCACACATATATGTCCTACTGATTTTTAATTTTTGACAAAGATGCAAAACCAAGGCAAAGGAAGACCATCTTTTCATCAAGTGGTACTGGTGCATTTGGACATCCACAGGCAAAAACAAAGCAAAAAAGCCTTGACCTAAAACTTTCACTTTTTACAAAAATTAATTTCAAATGGACCACAGACTTAAATGTAAATTGTAAAACTATATTTCTTTTAGAAATAAACACAGGAGAGAATCTTTGAAATCTGAGGCTAGACAAAGACTTCTTAGACTTGGCAACAAAAACATGATCCATAAAAGGGAAAATTGATAGATTTTATCAATATTTACAATTTTTTTACATGCCAAGAACTGTGTGAAAGGGATGAAAAGATAAGCTAGACAGTAGGAGAAAATATTTGCAAACTGCACATCCAACAATGAACTAGTATTTAAAAGCTATAAAGAACTCTCAAAACTCAATAGTAAAAAACAATCCAATTGGAAAATAGGAACAAGATACACCTTACTGAAGAAAATATACAGGTGACAAGTAAATATATGAAAAATATTCAAGTTCATTAGCCACTAGAGATGTGTAAATTACAATCACAAAGTGATATCATCTCTCCATATCAGAATGTCTTAAGAAAGTTACACCTCTAGATACCGGCGGATGTGAGAAGAAACAGGATCATATATTGCTAAGTGTTCTAAAATGGTATGGCCAGTCTAGAAAAAAAATGTGGCAGTTTTATTAAAAAAAAAAACCTAAACATACATGTACTGTGTAGCCCAGTAACTACACTCTTATATATTTATCCCAGAGAAATAAAAATTCAATTTTACAAAAAACCGTGCGTAAGTGTTTATAGAAACTTCTTTCATAATAGCCTTGTTATGGTTTGTGTCTAGATGTCCCCCAAAGCCTCATGTGCTCATAAGTGGGGCTCTTGGGAGGTGATTGGATCATGGGGGCATGATACTCATGAATTTATAGCTAAATGTGATGTTGGGAGGTGAAGCCTGGTCAAAGGAAGTGGGTCACTGGGGGTGGCCTGGAAGGGTCTATCTCTCCTGTCCTCCCCGATCTCCGTCTCTGCTTCCTGCTGCTATGCCCTGAGGCCATTGGCTGATTCTCTGCTCTGGCCCCTATGCCAGGCCACCCCACCTTGGAGCCAACTGATGATGGACTGAAGCCTCTACAAACTGTGAGCCAAAATAAACCTTTCCTCCTCATAGTTGTGGGTGTCAGAGGCATTGTGTCTCAGTGATGAGAAAGTACTAAGACTAGCCAAAAACTGGAAGCAACCCAGATGTCCTTCAATAGTTGAATGCTTAAATAAACTGTGGTGCCTGCATGTTATGAAGCACTACTCAGTGGTAAAAAGAAATAATCTACTAATACATGTAACATCTTGGTTGGATACTCAGATTGTTATGCTGAGTAAAACAAACAAACAAAAAAGCAATCTCAAAGGGTTGCATTCTTGAAATGACAGTTCCAGAAGTGGAAAACAGATTACTGGCTACTAGCTGTTAAAGCCTGGGAGGGAAGTAAGTGCAGTCATGTAAGGTAACATGAAGTGTTTACGTGATGACAGAACTATTATATATTTTGATTATGGTGTTGGACAAACAAATACACTCGTGTGATAAAATTGCATAGAAGTAAATACACATATACTTACACAATCACGAATGTATGAAAACTGATAAAATCTAAACAGAACAGATTGCATCATTATCAATATCCTGACTGTGATAGGGTACCGTAGTTATGCAGGATGCTACCATTAGGGAAACTGGATTGCTCAGTATTATTTCTTTTTCCTTTTAGTTTTTATTTTTATTAGTACGTATTTGCAGTAGAGTACATAATAGTTCTTAAAACTTCATTAGAATAAAAAGCTTAAAAGTAAAAAAGGCACAATTAAACAATATTAAGAATAAAATGTCAAAAAATACAAGAGTTTAAAAAATAAGAAATTTCATGATTAACTCTAAGCTCAGGTACTTGAAGGATAGAACAGGCAATTCCCTAGGAAAATACAGTTTATTAAAACTGACTAAACAGAAAATCTAAGTAATCATTGAAGAATATGAGTCACTAGCTAAAACTTCACTCCCACACAGGCACAAACACTAGACCTAATGAGTTCATGGGTAAATTCTACCAAATATTTAAGCAGAGTAGAGTTTCAATATTCCTCAGACTGCCAAGACAATAGAAAATGAGGAAACACTCAATTATTTTACTGAGTCTCAGGTGGTCTTGATACCAAAACCAAACAGGAACATTTTAAGAAAGGAAAATTGCTACTACTAATGTAAACATCCTGAAAATTATCAATATTTAATAAATATCAAAAATAGCAAAGATTTTATTTAGGATGGTTGAATCTTCATGTTTTAAAATATGTAACACAATCAGATTGGGTTTAAAGCAAGGCTAAAAGTGTAACTAGTAAATCAAAGGACTTATTGCAGGACTCATCTGGTATGATCAGAAAACAACATTGATTTCTCTATTGCTAGTTTATATCCACCCCGTGGGATTAGATTTTCTCTCTTGGATCAGAACTGAGAGAGTTGCCATGACTTTTCTATATTTTGGTTATGTTTTATCACTAAACAGTTTCAGTTTAATTAATCTATCAGCAAAAATTAAAGCTTAAATATTTCTTTACAGTTCAGTTTTCTTCCACCTTTCATTTCAGGACTACTCCAGGTTGAGTAGCTAAAGTGAGAAAGGGAAAGTGGCCAGTTCCTTCTCACTTTATCCATACAGTTTTCCTAACCCTTCGCTGCCATTTTGCTTCTGAGGGTTTCTGAGCCCTCTAAAATTGCACCAGAAGAAGGGACCAGTGAGAAGAGGAAGAAGAGTCAGTTCTTACCTCATTAATACTGCTTTGACCAACACCAGTATTGCCTGGGCCTAACTGATGCATGAAACCAATTTGTTTCCTTCTGGGATATTCTTCTGGGGTTTTCTGAGCTTTCCCTGCTATTTCTCCAGCAGAGTGGGAAAGCAGTGTACTGTGTCTCCTGAGCTCTGAGTGACAAGTGATCCACCTCCAGGTGATTACTCTGAATCTCCTTTCTCTGGGCTTACGGTGAACACTAGTCCTGCTCCCACGTCTTTTCACTGGGAAGACGTCAGATTCACAGAATGCCTACAGCATTCTTCTAACTCCTGTCCTAATTTTCAAGACTTTTCTTGACTTCTCTATCTTTTTTTAGATGTGGTGATTGCTAGTTAGCTAAGGGTCACAAACCAATTCGCAACTTCTTCCTCACAGGACCAGCACGGTGGTCTCGCACCTCACATTGGAATGTGTTATTTATTATTTTAGGGCCTCAGCCAAAACTGAGACTGAGATCAGCCTATTTAAAAATCTTGTTTCACAAGGTTCACTTACCATCAGGAAAATCCTTTCATGTAATTCGACACAATAAATAAATAAAGGAGAAAACATATGATTATCTTAGAAGCAGAAAAATCATTTAATAGATTCAAAATTTATACTTAAAATGCTTTTAGCTTAGCAATAGAAAATAATTTCTTAATCTGATTAACAGCATCTACCAAAAACTCTCATGGTAAATATATTTAGTGGTAAAATGCTAGTAGCAGTATTGATTTTTTAGGGGTATTGGTATGGCTTATTTGAAAACATGCAATATACCAATGGTAGAACTATCCTCAGAAGAAATCCCTTGACCCTACATCAAAAAACTGGTCAAAGATTGTGTACGTACACATTTCAAATTCAAATGAAATGGTGAAAAGTGTCTCATAAACAGGTCACTGCTCTACTTTTTTCTTATTAGCCAACCAGCTGCTATTTTTTGCAATGCCTCATATTTATCTGTGGCAGGAACACTTATAATTTACACTCTTAGCAATTTCAAGTATATAATAGATTTATTATTAACTGTAGTCATTATCTTGAGCAATAGATAGCTTGAACCTATTCTTCTAGTCTAAATAAAAGTTTATACCCTTTGGTCAGTGTCTCCCCAGCTATCCCCTCCTCCAACCCCTGGAAACAACCTTTCTATTCTCTGCTTTTATAAATTCAACCTTTAAAAAATCTCACATATAAGTGAGATCAAGTAGTATTTGTCTTTCTCTGCTTGGCTTATTTCATTTAACATAATGTCCTCCAGATTCATCCACATTATTGCAAATGGCAGGATTTCCTGTATTTTAAGGTTGAATATATTCCATTGTTTATGTATACTACCCTATTTTAATTCATTCATTTATGGATGGCACTTAGGTTGATTCCATGTCTTGGCTATCGTGAATATTACAATGAACATGAATTGCTGATTTCTCTTCAACATACTGGTGGATATTTACCCAACATTAGCATTGTTGGATCATGACAGTTGTACTCTAAAATTTTTGAGGCATGTCTATCATGTTTCCCATAATGGCTACATTAATTTGCATTCCCACCAATAATACAAAAGGGCCCCCTTTTCTCTACATCCTCACAACTTTTTTTTTCATCTGAGTATAGCCGTTCTAGTGAGCAATCTCCTAAAACTTCAGTTTGGACATCTATTAAATACGGCTGTCATGAGGAATTTAAAAATTGAAAACATTAAAGAAAAGGACAAAGTATGAAGAAACTCTCAAATTTCAAGCTATTCTTCTCCTATTTCCTCTTATTGGAAGAATAAAATCATGTAAGTTAGTGTACACAATCTAGGAACAATAGAAAATAGGATATACTCCACCATGATTGAGGTCCCAGGCCTCAGACCAAAATGTAGAACCTACAGGGTGGCATGGAAAGGCTGGTCTTCTTACCATACAGACAAATCTAATGAGGATCTCCTGCAGAGTAGGTTTAATTGATGCAGTTGCCCAGCTATGACTTTATGAGGACCCAATATGTCCATATAATTCACAGTATGTGAAAAATACCCACATAACTTTTTGCAGTAACTGGATTTCTACAAATTATTAAGTGTTTTTTTTTCCTCTTTTTTTTTTTTGGCAACACTAGAGGGTAAATCCAAGGCCTTCACACTGAAATACATTTCCTTTTCTTTGTTTTGAGACAGAGTCTCATTAAATTCCTAAATTGCCCAGGCAGGGCTCAAACTTGCGATCCTCCTTCCTCAGTTTCCCAGCTCTCTGAGATTACGGGCCTGTGCCACCACCTAGCTATGTGAAATACTTTAAACTATGAGAAGAAGAATTGTAATATTTACAAAAAAAGTAAGCTTTAACATCATATCTGACAGACTTACTGTTAAAAATAAAGCAAAACAAGTGACACTGCATTTTTAGTAAGAGTGAATAGAAAAAAACGTATTTTCTCAAATTTAAATTCACAGTTAGGAATTTTTAGATAATAGCAGAATTTAATTCCCTCAAGTGGCATTTTAAATTGATAACATCACTGAAAAAAATCTCTTTTTGTAAATAGTTATCACAAAAGAAACTTGAGGGGCTGGGGATTTAGCTCAGTGGTTAGAGTGCTTGCCTCATAAGCGCAAGGCCCTGAGTTCGATCCCCAGAACCAAAAACAAAACAAATTAAAAAATAGAGAGAGAAAGAAACTTGATTGTCAACTTGGTGAATTGTCTAATTCTGTTTTACAACTGTAAACATCTGTGTCTTCTGTACTTATCAAAATCGAATCCATAATAAAATGTCTGGTGGCAATTTTTTAAAGACTAGGACAAAGTACGCTCCAAGTAAATTTTAGTTTATTTCTCTGTGAGGAAAGATCGTCAGTCTGGTTCATACAGGGAACTATGTGATGGATCTTGATTACTGAGAAAGAAGAGAAAAGTTTGAGAAAATTAATATTACAGTATTTATTTCCAATTCCCCATCATTCTATACACTCTTCCCACCAATATATCTAAGAGGAATATATAGCGTGAAGCAGTCATACATCTAGATATGGGCTTGACTGTGTGAAGAGAGAAAATGGTGGAACGAAAAAGGGGTACCACTCTTCAACCCATGAGAGCTTTGGTTATTCTCCAATGCTTCTCTTCTCTTCCTTTTCAAGTGGGATATAATTTTGATATAGTATGAAAAAGAAATCCTAGCAAGAAAACTTAATTGTCCAAATGGATGCTAAGTTTTATGGGTGTAGAGAATGGTTGTTATAGAACTTTGACTATCTACGTGATCTCTTTTTCAGGAAGTTAGGATGCCATTGGCATTTTCTAAGATAATCTTTAAAACCAATTCATTAGCCTGCTCCTCTCTCTCTCTCTCTGTCTCTCTCTCTCTCTGTCTGTGTCTCTCTCTCCCCCTCCCTCATAGCAGGCATGGTTTCAGCTAAGGCAGCTGTTAGCAATAACTTATGGCACATAACTTTACAAACTGGCCTACGTACTCCAGTACAGTTCTCTGGGAATTCTCCAGTTAAGTACACCCCATGTATGACAGGCTCCCTTTCTCTGACTGTGCACTGGCAGCTGTTTTGAACATTGGCAGCTGTTTTGTTGAATTTTTTAATTATAAAAGTGATGACAGCAGCCTAAATAGCTTTCTGTGCTTTCCAATTCTTCCTTTAAAAATGGGAAAGCATTGCCAATGATCATATGTAGAATCTAGGTTCTCAGTGGAGACTTCCAAGGTCCATATTATAAAGAACTACATCATGACAGAAAGATTAATGAGCCTGGACCTTATTTAAAAAGCAATAGCAAGAAAAAACTAGTGAAAGTATTTTTTTTTTTGCATAAAACAACATTGGTGTATTGTCTCTGTTGAGTAGCCCTGCTGGTTTGGCTTGGGTTCACTCCTAAAGTAGCACTCAGCTAGAGGGCTGACTGGGCAGGAAGGTCTGAGATGGCCTCAGGTACATGCCTGGCAGTTGGTACTAGCCTCTTAGCCTCCTTGTGGCTCATATCTTCCAGTAGGCTAAACACTTTCCTCACATGTTAGCCTCGGGGCAGTGGCCAAGGGGAGGGAGCTGTAACCTGAACAGTGTTCAGTGTCATTAGCATTTGGGAACTGTGAATCAAAAGTACAATGAGACATCACTTCTTTTTGAGAAAGATGAGGGATAAAAAATGCTGGCACAGAGATGAAAAAAGGGAACCTTTTTTCTATTTACTTTACTATTTCTATGTATTTTACTATTTGTGAGAATGTAAACTAGTATGGCCGCTGCAGAAAAGAATATGGAGGTT
>PVJO010020874.1:0-31161 GCA_004026905.1 Hystrix cristata
CTGGAAGCAACGGAGTGACCAGAATGAGAACTAAAACTACCATCAACACAGCACCTGCTGCCCCATGTCATCCCCAAGTGACCCTTACGCAAATTTTCCTCCCAGACACTTGAAACACTATAATAATTTAAACTTCAAGGGTATGCTAATGAGGTAGAATTTGACTTTTACTTCCACTTCCCTGGTATGGATGCTGATTATTTAAAACAATTTTTTATTCATTTCTTTGATTAATTTTGGTAATAGTTGCAGTGAAAAAAATCTGCTAGTTGAAAAAATATGTATTTACAGTGTTTGCTTCCCAGGGAAAATTATCTTTCAAAACTATAACACTTGAGCAATCATTACCTTTTAATAGGACTGCATCTAAAGTACTCATAGCAGATTCAGCACACAGCTCAGATGACAACTTCTTTTTTTTTTTTTTTTTTTGGTGCCGGGGATTGAACTCGGGTCCTTGTGCTTGCAAGGCAAGCACTTTAACCACTAAGCTAAATCCCCAGCGACAACTTCTTGGTAAAATAAGGGCACCCAAGCTACCATGTGAGCTTATTTAATTTTAAGTATAACCTTATTATTCTTCTAAGAGTTTCATCACTTCACAGATTTTTTTTTTTAACTTGACTGCCGGGCGATAAGGAATGGATTAAGTGTATTTTTGCCCCAAATTAGTCACTCATTCAAGAAATATTTTTTGAAAATTTATGACATAATGGTTGTTGAACTAGGTGCTAGAGAACAGCAGTGAATTAGAAAGAAAGTCTCTATGTTGATAAAGGGAGGGAGACTCAAATACTGCTTTTGTCAAAGTGGCAGAATGTAACTATTAGCAGCATACACACTATTTTCACTTTTGCTTGCAGCTTGTAAAACCTGTCAGTTCTTTCTCCAAGATATTAGATTTTCCAACTCTAGCCTGGGGTTACCATCGATTGCTGGTAGAATTTACAGAAATCTCTGTTGTGAGGCCCTATCTGTCTCAGAGCTGTCCATATGAAAATGGTTCAATACAATTTAACCATTGTATTAAATTTTTTGATCGTCAATGGGAACATCTGAATCTTTGACCTCACAAACAGTTACACAACAGGCCTCCATCCCTGTGGAAAAGTGTTTGTTCCTTTGTGGCTCAGAGGCTGTGTGTTTGCATGTTGGGCTTGATGTTCTGGAAGTCATTTTCGCTAGCACTAGGGTTATTTAATTCCAACGACTGGTTCGAATTTCTTTTAAAACTGTAAGTATATAGGATTACATTTAATTGTTGGTTTATGTACAGGAGCATTGCTGCACTGAGCTGCAAGGAGCCCACTGTAAGTATTCCTTTGTCCTGAGTAAATACTCATTCAGTTGCAGGCTGAGTGAGGTCCCATGAGTCTCTGCATCATGACCTCTAGACAAAGATTCAGAGATATAGCTGATTTTATCTATTAAGCTGTTGCTGTCTGCAGAATCTTATAAAATACCTTGAAAATTGTGGTGTAAATCAGGAAAACCAATGTCAAAAGTTTGGAGGCTCCAACCAGATGGCTGGAGTTTAGCAATTATGAGTACATATTTGCTGGCAACACATGGGTGAGACCAAAAGGCGGGTGTTCCAAGTGCTCCCTGGGTCAGTGTTTCAGGGATGGCGATGACACAGACTGGGGCACTACCACACATCATGTCAGTGGAAGGCACAGGGGTGCGGGGTCACATTCTGGCTCCAGTCCCCCTCTGAAGGTGACAGCTGGGTAAAGGGATAATTTTCTTGAAGTACACTACACTCTCGCAGAAGTTTCTGAGGAGGAGATGCTGTTTGAAGCACTAGGGAGGGACTTGTGTTCCAGGATCCTAGTCACTCCATCTTCTGGGAGCCAACAACTTGACAAAGGTTCATGCCTTTCAGTGTGTTCTCAGCCTTCACACTAGGCATTATTGAGAAAATGGTAGTCTTCATATTTATATTCATGCTAGACCTGAAAACTTGACAAGTCACATTCTCATATCCACGAGCTACTTCTCATTAGGACCATATGGACTATACGAAAGAAATCCGTGAATACCCCATGTGAGGTACTACTGCACAGGGAACCATTCTACTACTATTCCCCAGTTTTGCCGGTTGGCATAACTGTGAGTATTAGGGATAATAGGAACGATGCCATTAAACTCAATGACAGACAGTGCCCCACGTGGCAGGACCTTTCACCACCTAAGGGTCTATCAAGAGTGGTGAGGGATAGCACAGGTTAGCAAATAATCTCACTGTATAGTAGTTCTGTTGCATCAACTTTCTGAAAACTCTTGGGATCTCTTTACTACCTGAGACAGATGCCCTGTGACCTGCAGTGACTTCATTCAGAGCCACGGCCACAGACTCTGGGCCTGTGTCCAGTCACTAAACGGGGTCCTACAGATCCCATCACGACCTGCTCCCTGCCGCCTTCCCCACCCTCATGATTTCCTACTCCTCAACCCTCACAGTTATCCGAATCCCATGCCCTTGGAGCCATTCTCAACTCCTTTCATTTCCTCAGTCACCTTTAGACTTTTGCATCCACAATGTATGGTACCTAGAATAAGCACCGTCCCACCTTGTGCTTCAACCTCTGTTGAAACATTAGTTCCTTTCTCCTTCATCCAAACAATATATTATTTAGAAACTTTTCCATGGCTAGCAGGATGTGACCAGTTTGTCTAGTCACCTACAAGGAATCCCTTTCCCAAACCTATCTGAGTTCTTCTGCCTTCCTCAACACCAAGGATAAGGATGCATTAGGAAGTATTCTAATCTCTGTCTTCCTTATGGTCCTCTTCTCTGGACCCTTGGCTTTACAAGTTACCCTCTGAAGGACCAGTGCTCTCTATTATGAGAGAAGCAAATTTTTTCCTCTTAATGGCCTATGACTTACATGGCAGATCTGTGCTTTGCATTGTGAACACACTGTCACCGAATGACTGTATCCTACTGCCATCTCCTTCCTTCCACAAAACCACACGCCTACCAGGCCACATTACAGGATTTGGAGTACCCAGTGCCAACATAATGACACAGTATATTATATCATTTGGTGGATGAATGAGCATTCTTACTCCCTCAGCTCTACAATGAGGCTCAAAAATAGAAGCAAAATGTGCCAAAGATCACAGAACTAGTAAGCAACAGGATTGGGATTTGAACCTCAATAATGCTAAGTTCCTTCCTGTATATGCACCACTGTGTTCTCTTTTTGTACTGTTTACTGTTTTCTCTAGCACTTAGAGTCTATGGACTTTACCTTTAACAACTCACTATGCATAATTTAAATAGTTTTGGCTTTAGCCGGTTGCTTTCACAGAAGTATCTGTCTTTCTCTCTCTGAAAACTAGCTGTAGCTAGTGTAGCTAGCTGTCAACACATGGAACTCTGAGATGATAAATAAAAGATGAAATTGTATTGCAAAATTCACACACAATTTTTGCACTGTTTATGCAGACCAGTGACATATAGGAGAGTTCACAGGGCATCTATCAGAATTCTTCCCACAAAGTGCCTGGACCCAGGTTCCCGCTCAGTTCCTGTAACTAGGTACATGGGATACCCTACCCCACCCCTGTTACTCTCTATGCTGTAAATCTTCACAGGTACAGATTTTGCTAGCATTGTGCTTGCCCAGAGGCTGTGGTAACCGTTTTGCATAGTGAAAAAATGTAGTTTTCACTGTGCATTTCAGTGTGTGTGAGAGAGAGAGAGAGAGAGTGTGTGTGTGTGTGTGTGTGTGTGTGTGTGTGTGTGTGTAAGTCAATACAGACACAGTGGCTGAACCTGCCTGCCATCTGACCCCAGATCTCCCTGAGGGAGTTCAACCAGATGTTAGCAATTCAGTCTTTCTAGTGCCCTCTACCGTCCTGGGCTAAAATGACCAAAAAACCCCACAGTGCTGCATTTGGACATTTGCTTAATAACTTACAAAAAATTGCTCTTAGACTGAGTCCAGGTTTTCCAAGTTTGGGTTCATAATAAGTACTTTTTACACATTTAAAAATAGGGGTATGTAATAAAATGCTGAGAGACTCTCTGGAGATTGCTACAGCTGGCACTTCTCTAATAGAAAGCATACGCCATTGCACTAACATTTTGTTCTTTGACTAAAGAAGAAAACAAAGCTGTTAAAAGCTGGTAGGCTCATTTTCCAATAGCAATAACATTAATATCTTTCAAGTCACTCCTAACCACAGCTAATTAGAGGTTTATGAGGGATGGCCTTCCTGGAGGGTCACCCCAGGTTATGGAGCCCACGGAGTTGCTGTTGACTGTTGGCAACAATGGATTTGCTAAGAATTCCTGCTCGGTGCAAGATGATTATCTTTTTTTTTTCTTTTGCTGCTGTGTCTCTTATTTTGACTGGCTGAAGTTGGATTAGACCAGGAGGCCAAGATTCAAAGGCAGTGCCAGGTTGTTGCTGGAGATCTGCACCGACAGATTGTTGAAAACTTATTAGTCTGACGTTTTAACAGCCAGCAATAGGATGGAAATCTTCTCTTTCACTGGAAAAGCTTAGGAAGGAAAACATGAGCTTGAGCTGAAATCAGCCCCAGTTCCAAATCTGCCGTCCTCTGGCACCAGAATGCTGAGGGCTGCCGCAGTGTTTAGAGATTAAATCCTGACTGTGCCACCCACATGGTAGATGGGGCTGCATAAAAAATGTGGACACTGGCCACTCTAAAGAAGGAGACCCTGAAAATGCATCCTCCAGAGCAAGGAAACTGTAATGTGCTCTGTACCGGGTGCTAATGGCTTCAGAAGTAGCAGAAGTCAGCCTCCCATGAGTTTCTACTGCGTGGCTGGGGAATTCTTTGGGTAATAGCCCTTCTATGGAATAATTCCAGAAAAAGGAATAAGGATCACCTCAGGCTTGGTACTCTCCTTGTGGTAGAAATGGGCTCAAGTGTTGCAGCTGATACTGCTGATAAGAGTTAGCTGGTTCCATTAAATTACAGTTATTTACTACAATGCTAAAAGTATTCTTTAAATATCCCTGCTCTTCAAAAGCAAACTGGCCTTCTCTAGCCTTGCCTAGAAGTATTTTCTTAGATCACTAATGGTCCCTAATTTCCTCCAGTTTCACCTGTGACTATCAGTTTGATTAAGTCCTCTGTTTTGACCGAACACAGTTTTGCTCCTGTCCTTGGTGGCTGCTCCTGTGATGAAGGCTTTGCACCCACAGGCTCCTCTTCCAGGAAGGTCTCTGTCTTTTGCCAACCAATTCTTTCCTATCTTACAGGGTTTTTGGATAGCCTCTCTGATGGCCCCAAAAGGGTAGGTACTCACCTTAAACAGTACCCATGGCCTTTTGTTTTTATTCAGACCTCAGACTAGACTCCCAACCTCTCTTGAGGACAGGCGCTATCCTGAATCTCCTTTGATCTTGTATCCACACTCATAGTATAGTGCCTGCACAAATTCAGCACTCAATAAGATCTTTTTTAATATTCATTTATTCATTCACTTATTTGACAGACACTAATGGGCTTCTACACTTCAAGGCCTGCCAAGTTTTGGGGAGTTGAGACTCAACAGAAGCTGTCTTTTGATATTCCATAGACCTATGCCTCCATCTCTCCAGCTCTAGGGGTCCGGCTTTCATTAGTGCCACTGAGTTCACTGCTTAGGGAAACTGTGATATGGGAAGTGATCCAGTTTTGAAATGTATTCTCAATGTCAAGTTTCATCCTTTATCATCCTATGGCAGTTGCACACAAAATTGCTACATTTATGGTAACACTGATGGGCATGTAAATATAAATGTTCAGGGAAAAAATGCACCTCTTCTCTTGCTAACCTGGATAATTGTAGTATAGCCCACAGAATTATAGTAAGGAATTCATCATTCACTCATTTAATAAACATTGGGAGTGCCTATTATATCTTAGTCATTGTCCTACACACTTAGGGATTCATTGATGAGCAATGAATTGATACAATCCCAATTAATACATCACCCTCCAGGCATTTGCCTTGTTTACTCAGAACCTCACTTGAGAAGTTCACATAATACACGGCAAATGTGCAGAACCAGAGTCTGTAGAGATGGGGTAAGCGTGGAAGTGAAGGCGGCCTGTGCTGGCGCTTGGCCTGCTCGGGTTCTCTTTGTTGCTTCCGGGACAGACGAGATATATTTCGCTTTCCACCTGAGTCCTGCAACTTTACAATAGTCTCACCATGGTTATATTTTTTCGTCTCACAAGACTTTGCTATGATAATTTCTTCCCAAAATGAGTCTAGTAATATCTCAGACAGAGTTCTTTTTGTTCTGTTTTGATTTAATTAGCTCTCAAACACAATCATGGAAATGTCTGGTTTTTTCTGCATTTCTACAGTAGCATCCAATATTCAGTCACTAATTTGGAGGATGTCAAGAAGCAATTGTGTCAATAACTTTCTAATTCCTGGGTCGCTGTTACTATTCAGTGATGCCTCCTGGTTCTCCAATTTTCTGTCTTGGTCCACCTGCCTTGTGAACTTACAGCCTAGTGAGACAATTTTGCAGAGTTGCTCTTAGCATCATTTATAGAAGTCCTGCCTGTTGCTTGAACCTCCATTATGCTGTAAGCAACTAATTCCCTTTATTAAATTCCTTTATGTTAAAAAAAAAAACTATAAACATGGGAAGGAAATATCAAAGACTCTTAGCCTATTAGTTACTCTTCTGATAACATTTAACGTTATCTAGTTGCAAACAATGATTATTGTCTCATCTGACAGTGACTTAAACTTGCAAGCAATAAAGAGTTCTGTCTTTGATTGTATTTGTTTGCTGATGTTTTCTCCCTGCCAAAGTTATCGAGACACTTTCTCTAAAAAGATTAGTGACTCGAGGGCTGCTGAGAGGCCCGGTGATAGCAAATATATTCAGAAAAATAGAATAAAATTTATAATATATAAAAGATTATTAGAAAAACACTTGCTGGCCTAAGAAAGCTGAAAGTACTATCTGTTAAACAATGAGAACAGAATGTGAGATTTCACTGTTTTTTGTAGTAACTTCTTTTGAGTGTATTGTGCTATGGCCAATATTATGTATCACAGACCTATACTAATAAAATATTTGATATCCCCCCAAGAAAAAGAGGCTTGTTGAATACTTATGTGTGATTTTAAAAAAATTATTCCTAATTTCAATTTTACTAAATTTGTGATGAATGTAATGAAAAATATAGTTCACTTAAGAAAAATGTATTTTGTTGTACATTTTGCTGGAATATATGATTAAGTTAATGGGAATTGCAGAACTTTTAAATGCTGATAGCTTTAAATTAAAGAAGTAGTATTTTATTTATTTTATTATTCTTTTTAGTTGACAAAATGAAAATTTCATATATTTATGGTATTTGACATGGTGCTTTGAAATATGTATACATTGTGTTGCCTCACATATGTTGACACATATGTTGCCTCACATATAAGTAATTACCTCTTTCTATGGTGAGAACACTTAAAATATAGTCTTAGCAATTTTCAAGCAAATAATATATTGTGCTTAATGCAGTCACCATATTGTATGGTGAATCTCTTGAGCTTATCCTAGCTGAAATTTTGAATCCTTTGACCAACAACTCCTTAGTACTTCTTGCCTCCAGCCTCTGGTAACCATCAGTCTATGCCCTACTTCTACGAATTCTGCCTGTTAAGATTCCACACCTAAGTGAGATCACATAGCATTTGTGGTCTGTGCCTAGATTATTTCACTTAACATAAAGCTTCCATCTTCATCCATATTGTTGTAAGTGATAGAATTTTCTCCCTTTTATGTCTGGATAATATTCTATTTTGTATATATGCCCCATTTTCTTTATCCAGTCAACTGTTGATAGACACTGGTTGATTCCCTATCTCGGCTATTGTGAATAATAAATGCACTACTTTACAACTTTCTTTATTTCTCCTGAATAAATTCTAAATACATATATAATTCTAAATTTAATACAGAAAATTCTTAGCAAATAAGAATTAGTAACCAACTTATGAAATGCTCTAACTTTTAAAATTAGAAGTATTTCTTTATTCTTAATCCTTACTAAAAATATGGAATCGAAATGGGATTTCAGTGTATAAATTTATAAATTCCTATTTTTTGTATTACAGTCTTATCTACCATAGTTTAAACTAGTACATTCTTGTTGATAATGAATTAAAAACTAAATTTCCAATAATACTATAATTTAGATATTATACTATTTTACACATAAGAAAGAAGGTTTGGCACAACTAAGTAAATTGCCTGTGATAATACAAGATAAGGTACCAACTGGATTTGCAAGTCTGTCAGTCTGACCCAAAGCCTGAGCTCTTAGAGTTGGCAACTCTTGCAAACAGTGAGTTCAATAAATGTTGGCTGGTCCTGAAATACTTAACAGGGGTCTGGTATGTTTGTAGCACCAAAGTTACAACAATGAGGCCTGATGAGCTTGGACTGATTCTTCACCATCTCTGAGAGCACTAGCCTTACACCCATGAACTCACGTGCAGGATGTGCTGTGTGCTACAGAAGGACAACATGTGCCAGGAGGGTTCTCTATTGGTAGAAGAGTTCCAAACCCCTGGGACAGACATCGCAATAGCTATTCCTTGTTATATGCAGACAATGTTCACTGGGAAAGATGGTCAAGAACAAGGTGACTTGGTCTCTGTATTTTGGGCACAGAAAACAAAGCAAGGATGGAGTCCTTAAGGAGAGATGGGAATCTAAGAATTAGGTAGAATATTAATGAGCAGAACGAGGCACGAAGTCAGAGTCTCCCAGGGAGGTGCTGGAACAGGGAGTTCCATCAAGCATGACCTGAGCACTGAGGGAGGAGGTTTTCAGCAACCCAGAACCCAGCAGAACACAAGACCTTCCCTATGGAAGAACCTGCAGTTTTCTGAGAGTTGGGCCCTGTGGCTGGGCCTAATTAATCTCCTAAACTGGGTCATCACCCTGGGTTGCACAGCAAGCAGGAGCTGGCAGTGAAGGCCTGGTAAACACTGGCATCGATGAAAAAAGGCCCTGGAAAGAATCTGGTTTCTTGCAAATCCTCAGAACAATCAGTTTCTCTCCTGGGCCTTGCTTTTAAATCTGTTAAAATCCTCAGGTAACTTTACCAAGCAGAGCAATTAAAAAGCTGGTCAAAGGTGCTTCCCTCATTTCCCAGATGGGCCAGGGAGGTGAAGGTGAGGCACAGGAATGCCTCGCCCTCATCTGCAGGGCCACAGCAACTGCCCTTGCTGCTTGGTAATGAGCTTGTCTGGTCAGTGAACCCAGTCAGGCCATGACTGTTTAAGAATGTACGCTTCACAAGCATTTTAGAAATTCCTGTGGCCAGGAAAGAAAGTAGCACCTTCTGAGCCCACCCTGACATGTCTGCTAAGAGACACATGCAAGGCTGCCCTTGCTTGCAAGAGTCATATGAAGTTATGTAAGTATTGCCCACCATCCCCCAGAAAGGCCCTGCAATGAAGAAGGAAAGCTCTTCCAGAGTGGCACATGTTTGGGCCTTGACATTAACAAAGGATAAGAGAGCATTCTGGAGTCATTTCTTTGTGAGACCTGGAATACAGCTTGATACAGTTTCCTAACACTTTGTTCTGCCACGAAGTTGAAAACATTTAAGAAACTTCTGACCTTTCATTTAAAAATAATCATTAACTCTTTCAGGTCATAAAAATACCACTTTAAAAAGCAGGTGATGCAGAAAATAGATCCCAGCTATTTGAAAGGGTTTAACCTCTGCCAAAATACAAACAAAACAGGAGCAAAAGTAGAATCAGACTCCATGGGTCATTAATCCTCACATTTGCTCCCTGCCCAGACTTGATGGCACGTATCTACAGCCCAGTGTTACTTACGAAGAAATGAAGCATAAAAAAATTAAGTAGCATGATAAATATCACACTAGGTCTGTAGATTAGCTGGGGAAAGGCACATGATACAGGCTCCCTATCCAGAATTCAGTGCCATTTTACACTCGGAAGTCAGTGCTTTCTTGCAGCCTTCCACTGCACCAGACATCCTCCTCCCCAGTCCGTGCTCTTTTTTCCAACAAAGTACCTTTCTTCCATTTCACATCTCCAAGCTGATTGTCCATACCCTTGTGCAAAATGTAAGTCAGCCTAAAAAAAAAATGAGTCAATTTGGAGGTAATGGCATCATATTTTCCTCTCTCAACCTGCTCATTTTTGTACTGGAAAATTTCATAATTAGATGTGAAAAACGTAAATCCTCAGATCCAGGAATATTTTCCTTTTAAATTACTTTGCCTTGTAATATATTAAGTGTAGGTAGAATAAAGATGAGTAGGAATGGGATTAACCAAATTGTGAACGGTTAAAGAGGAAAATGAGTGAAAGGAGTAAGTCCTCAGTCTCCTTAAAATCGTAGGAGATGTATGGTGAGAGCAAGTGTTTGGGGAAGATGGTCCAGTCTGTTAACAAGCCCTGAGGTGCCCAGGGGTCCCTTCCAGGCTGTTGCTGTCCTACTCAAGCAATTGGACAAGACAAGCAAAAAATGTAGAGATTTTACATTTGTTAAAGGTATTAAAGGTATAAAAGACATCAAAGGTAAGAAAAGAAGGGAGAAGAAGCACTCTGAAAAGAAGTGCTCTGCAGAGTGAGGGCAGGCTTGCTAAAGTAGGCAAGAAGTACGCCCTCCACAGTGCAGGGCAGGCCAGTGCAAAGGCTCACGACAGCCTTTAATGACTACTGTCTTTTATAACCCCATTCTGATGTCAGATCTGGTCTGTCCTATCAAAAACCTGCTCTAGCTTATGCCAGAAGAACTGAAGACAGCAATCTCCAACTGGTATCAGATGCGGGGCTCAGAAGTTCTCTTGCACGTGTGTCCTGGCCTTGCCTGTTTGCACAGCCAGTTTGCCACTCCCTAATCTCGTGCTTCATTGTGGTAGTCGTATCATACTACTATATCATGATTCTTCTACATTTACTGGCAGAATTTCTGTACTCAAAAGAATTTTGAAGGAAGACTATGATATACAGCAGGCTTCGAACTGCTGGGAAAAGCAAGCCATGGAAAAGAAAACAAAGAGACTCAAGGCAGAGACAGGAAAGTGAAGAATGAGCTTGCGATTTGACTGGTAGCTTTTATTCATAAAAGAGATATAGGCTCATCAGAAGCTTGTGGTGGATCAGAACACCGAAAGGGCCAGGAAGGCCAAGGAGATGAAGCAGCAGCAGAAACTCAAACAGGCCAAACTAGCAAGGCAGTACAGAGAACAGAGCTGGGTAAGCACAGCCCACCTGCAGAAGGAACTCCAGGAGATGGAGGTGTGGTATGAAAAGGAGTTTGCAGATGGATCAGATGAAAATAAAATGGAGGAACATGAGTTCAAAGATGGACAGAATGGTTGAGACAGTGATGAGGCTGAGGATAGTGAATTTTATGACAACCTTTATTGCCTAGCATGTGATAAATCTTTCAAGACAGAAAAATCATGAAGAATCATAAAAAGTCAAAGAAGCATGGGGGAAATAGCTGCCTTGTTAAATTTGTAATAGCTAAGTCTTGGAAACAACCTAAATGCCCAAGAACTGATGAATGGCTAAAGAAGATGTGGTTTTTCTACACAATGGAGTACTACACTGCCATAAAAAAGGATAAAATAGAGTCATTTGTATGTAAATGGATGTTCCTTGAGAACATACTATTAAGTGAAATAAATCAGACACTTATCAGTACACATCGAATTGTTTCTCTGATATGAGAAACCATAAGTGTAAATAAGGACAAAGGGGTATAATAAATATTATGCAAAAAAAAAAGATAGTATTCAAAAGAGAGGAGAACTAGATAGGGAAAAGGGGGATAAAGAAGGAAGGTTAAAAGAAAAGTAAGATGAAAAGGAAAAAAATGGAAAAATGTAAATAAACTTGTTGCAAATAGAGAGGGCTGGGTGAATGGAAGGAAGAGGAGGGGAAGAGGGGGAAAAACCAAGATACATCATGTACAGGTACAAAATAACCATGTTGATTATGATCATTATATATGCAATGTACCAATACATGTTCTTGGTAAAAATAAAATTAAAAAACAAAACTACCATGGGAGGAAGAAGAAAAAAATTTTCAAAGTCTCAAGTAGATGAAAATTTATTAAATGCCAATTCTGAGGAAGAAATGCAAGATGCACTAAAACAAAAGCTTTCGTTATTGAAAAAAAAAAAAGAGAAAAAAAGAAAAAACCAGAAAAAGAAGCCAGCCCAGAATTTTGATGTCAATTTCAATGAAAACGGAACTAGAGAAGAGCAGGCTGGCCCAGAAGATACTAACTTAAACCAAAACAATGCTAAAGATTAGAAAATGGTCCTCAAGAAAATGTTAGTGTCACAGAGACTGCTGGAACCATGTGGTGATCCCAAAGTGAAGCCAAACGTATTCCTACACCCAAAGAAAATGAAAAATATTTAAAAATCTGTCAAAGTACTTGCTGAGCCACAAGTACCAAGTGATTTTCTTTTTTTTAATTTTACTTTATTTTAATGGTACATTTTAGATGTACATAGTGATAACATTCATCGTAGGGGATTTGTACCTGTACATGACATATCTCGTTGCTTCTTTTTTCCCATTCCCCTCCCCTCACCCCCTCCTCCCTCCCTATTTACAAAAGCTTTCTTTCCATTTTTTCCTTCCATTTCTTATTTATCATGTCCTGTGTTCCATTCCCCCTCCCTTGTTACCTTTCCCATTTGGACATTTTCTTCCCTTTCCCAATCTAATACATTTTAGTCTTTATTAACACTTCCAGTTTCTCACACCAGAGAAACTATGCAATATTTAAATATATGTGTCTGATTTATTTCACTTAAGAGTATGGTCTCAAGATGCATCCATTTACCTAGGAATATCTCAAGCTTATCATTCTTTATGGCAGAGTAGTACTCCGTTGTATAAAAAAACCACATTTTCTTTATCCATTCTGCTGTTGATGGGCATTTGGGTTGTTTCCAAGATTTAGCTATTACAAACTGTGCTGCTATAAAATAGGTGTGCATATATCGCTGTGGTATGATGCTTTTAATTCTTTTGGGAAGATACCAAGAAGTGGAATAGCTGGGTCAAATGGAATCTCTAGTCCTAGTTCCCTGAGGAATCTCCACACTGATTTCCATAGTGGCTGCACCAGTCTACATTCCCACCAACAGTGGAGAAGGGTTCCTTTTTCTCCATAGCCCCTCCAGCATTTGTTATTGGCTAATTTGTTGATAAGAGCCATTCTTTGTGGAGTGAGGTGGAATCTCAGGGTTGTTTTGATTTGTATCTCTCGAATGACCAGTGATGTTGAACATTTTTTCATATGTCTACCTGCTGTTTCTACTTCTTCATCTGAGAAGTGTCTATTCATTTCAATTGCCCACTTTTAGATTGGGCCTTTAAATTTGGGGGGTCTGATTTTTTTGAGTTCTTTATATATTTGCGATCTTAGTCCTTTGTTGGAGGAATAGCTGGCAAAAATTTGTTCCCACTCTGTGGATTGTCTCTTCACTTTGTTGGTAGTTTCTTTTGCTGTGCAAAAGCTTTTTAATAAGATCAGATCCCAGTTGTTGATTCTTTGTGATATTTCCTGGGCAACTGGGGATTGGTTCATAAAGGCTTTGCCTACACCTATGTCTTCAAGAGTTTGACCTATTCTATCTTCCAATAGATTTAGTGTTTCTGTTTTAATATTTAGATCTTTGACCCACTTTGATTTTAGCTTAGTGCATGGGGAAAGATACGGGTCTAGTTTTAAACTTTGGCATGTGGACAGCCAGTTTTTCCAGAACCATTTATTAAAGAGGCTGTCTTTCTTCCAGTGTGGTTGTTTGGCCCCTTTGTCAAAGATAAGGTGACTGAGAGTGTTTGGACTTGTTTCTTCATCTTCTAATCTGTTCCATTGGTCCTGGGGTCTGTTTTTGTGCCAATACCACGCAGTTTTTACTACAGTAGCTTTGTAGTATAGTTTTAGGTCAGGGATTGTGATGGCCCCTGCTTTGCTTTTGTTGCCCAGAACTGCTTTTGCTATTCTAGGTTTCTTTTGGTTCCAAATGAATTTTAGGATTGTCTTCTCTAATTCTGTGAGGTATGCTATGAGTAATTTAATTGGGATTGCATTAAATCTGTATAGCAGTTTTGGGAGTATGGCCATTTTCACTATATTGGTTCTTCCTACCCAGGAGTAAGGGACATCTTTCCATTTTCTGATAACTTCTTCAATCTCCTTTTTCAAAGTACTGTAGTTTTCGTTGTATAGATCTTTTACTTCTTTTGTCAGATTGATTCCTAGGTACTTCATTTTTGTGGATGCTATTGTGAAAGGTGTTGTTTCCCTAATTCTCTCTCGGTGAGTCTGTTGTTTGTGTACAGGAATGCTATTGACTTCTGAGTGTCAACTTTGTATCCAGCTATGCTGCTGAATTTGGTTATTAAATCTAGGAGTCTTTTGGTGGAGTTTTTGGGGTCCTCTAGATAGAGTATCATGTCATCTGCAAATAATGATAATTTAGCTTCTTCTTTTCCTATCCTTATTCCTTTTATTTCTTTCTCGTCTAATTGCTCTGGCTAATGTTTCCAGAACTATATTGAATAGGAGTGGTGAGAGCAGACATCCTTGTCTTGTTCCGGATTTTAGAGTCAAAGCTTTTAGTTTTTGACCAGTTAGTATGATGTTGGCTGTTGGTTTGTTATAGATGGCTTTTATCAGACTGAGATAAAAACCATCTATTCCAATTTTCTGCATGGCTTTTATCATGAATGGGTGTTGGACCTTGTCAAATGCCTTTTCTGCATCTATTGAGATGATCATATGGTTTTTGTCCTTGGCTCTGTTAATATGGTGTATCACATTTATTGATTTGTGTGTGTTGAACCATCCCTGCATCCCTGGGATGAATCCTACTTGGTCATAGTGTATAATCTTCTTGATAACTTGTTGCAATCTGTTTCCCAGTATCTTATTGAGGATTTTTGCATCTATGTTCATTAATGAGATTGGCCTGTAGTTCTCTTTTTTGGTTGAATCCTTCTCTGGCTTTGGTATCAAGGTAATGCTTGCTTCCAGGAATGAATTTGGGAGTATTGCTTCTGTTTCAATTTCATTAAAAAGTTTCAGAATTAGTGGCATTAAATCATCTCTAAATTTCTTGTAGAATTCTGCAGTGAATCCGTCAGGACCTGGGCTTTTCTTTGTTGGTAGGTTTTTAATTACTTCTTCCATTTCAGTGGCTGATGTTGGGTTATTTAGAGTATTTATATCTTCTTGGTCCAGTTTTGGTAATTCATATGTATCTAGGAATCTGTCTATTTCTTCTGTATTTTCGATCTTATTAGAATACAGGTTCTCAAAGTAGGTATTGATGATCTTTCGGATTTCTGCAGGATCTGTTGTGATTTCACCCTTTTCATTCCTAATTGTATGAATTTGAGTCTTTTCTTTCCTTTTTTTATAAGGTTGCCAAGGGTTTGTCAATTTTATTTAATTTTTCAAAGAACCTACTCTTTGATTCATTGATTCTTTGTATTGTTTTCTTAGTTTCAATTGCCTTAATTTCAGCTCTAATCTTTATAATATTCTCCCTTGTATGGGCTTTGGGTTTCAGTTGCTCATCTTTTTCTACAAGCTTGAGGTTCAACATTAGGTTGTGTGTTAGTTAGATTTTCAGAGCCAATGATTTTAAGAGAGCAGATTTAATGGAGAACATTTACAGATTACAATATATTCACCCAGAAGCCAAATGCAGAAGGTGCCAAATGTCCATCTAGGCCCTGGAGACCCAAAAGATCCAACTGAGGGCTGGGAGCCCACAGCACTGTCCCATGTAGGTCCGTGTCTGCACATGATGTCTGGAGCCAGGATACAATGCTCTCAACAGAGATGACAACCAGAGCTCCTCCAAAGCAACAGCAGCCATCCTCAACAACAGCAAGGCCCCGAGCTCCTTCCTCAACGAGGACAGCCAAGCCCCCTTCAGAAGAACCAGCCGCAGCAGAGCTTCTCCTGGGAAACAGCCCACCAACTAGCCACAGCTCCCACTCTGTCTTATGTTGCATCAGCAACAACCCTCAGGTGGATCTTGTACGCCCAGCATCACACCAACTCAGTCCAGCTGGGCATTCTGGCTCAAGTTGACCATATTAGGTCCACCACAGGTTGTTTATTTGAGCTCATTCTGTTTTTCTGATATGAGCATTCAATGCTATAAATTTCCCTCATAGAACAGCTTTCATGGTGTCCCACAAATTTCAGTAGGTTGTATTGGCGTTATTGTTCAGTTGCAGAAACTGTCTAAGTTCTTCTTTAATTTCTTCTCTGACCCACTGTTCAGGACTGTGCTATTTAATTTCCATGTGTTTATGGAATTTTTGTGGTTCCTTTTGCTGTTTATTTACAGTTTCAATGCACTATGGTCTGATAGTATGCATGGGATAATTTTGATTACTTTGCATTTACTTAAGCATGTTCTATGAGCTAGTATGTGGCCTATTTTGGAGAAAGTCCCATGTGCAGCTGAGAAGAATGTGTATTCTGATGTTGTGGGTGGAATACTCTATATACGTCTACTAGGTCCATTTGTTCAAGAGTTTGGTTTAGTTCTGAAATTTCCCTGTTGACTTTTTGTCTAGTTGACCTATTTGTGACAGTGGGGTATCGAAGTCCCCCATTACAATCGTTTTGGTGCTTAGTTGGTTTTTCATGTCCATCAATATTTGCTGTATGTAATTAGGTGTGCTGGTATTAGGTGCATATATATTTATGATTGTCATCTCTTCTTTTTGGGTTGTTCCCTTTACAAGGATGTAGTAACCTTCTTTGTCTTTCTTAATGAGTCTTGGCTTGAAATCCACTCCGTCTGCAAATAGAATGGCTACCCCTGCTTTTTTCCAGGTTCCTGCTGCATGAAATATTGTTTTCCATCCTTCGACTTTCAGTCTGTGAATTTCTTTTTTAATTAAATGTATTTCTTGTATGCAGCAGATTGCTGGGTCTTGCTTCTTGACCCATTCTGTCAGTCTGCTTCTTTTGATTGGTGAGTTGAGACCATTTACATTGATAGTTATAACTGACATGTGTTGACTTATTCTTGTTACATTATTTACCTGTTGTTGGCTTCCTAGTTTTCCCTTCTATTTAATTACTTGCCTTGCCTGAAGGATTCATTCTGTTGTGATTCCTGGAGTCGTAGTCCTCATTTTCTCTTTCCAGAATGTCCTTCAGAATATTTTGGAGTGCTGGTTTGGTGGTCATGAATCTCTTCAGGTGTTCTTTGTCATGGAAGTATCTTACTTCTCCATCAATTTTGAAAGACAGTTTTGCAGGGTACATCAATCTGGGCTGGAAGTTGTTGTCTTTTACGGCTTGAAATACTTCACTCCAAGCTCTCCTTAACTTGAGGGTTTGTGTTGAGAAGTCTGCTGTGATTCTGATGGGCTTTCCTTGATAGGTTATTTGTTTCTTTTCTCTAATGGCTTTTAATATTCTGTTCTTGTGTTGAATTTCTGGAAATTTGACCATTATATGCCTTGGGGTAGATTTTTGTTGATCATGGCTAATTGGAGTTTTGTATGCCTCACTTATCTGTATGTCCAGTTCTTTTTCCATACTTGGGAAGTTTTCTGCCGTTATTTCTGTGAAGAGGTTTCTTATGTGATGTGTGCTATCTCCTTCTCTTTCATTGACTCCAATCAATCTTATGTTATTTTTCTTCGTGTCGTCCAGCAGCTGTTGTATTGATTTTTCATGGTCCCTTACCATTTTGAAGAACTCTTTCTTTTCTTGATCATTAATCACAATCTTGTCTTCTATATCTGAGATTCTCTCTTCACATTGTTTCATCCTACTGCTGATACTTTCAATGTTATGTTTAATCTCTTGGACATCTGTTTGAATCTATTTCATAAATTCCATTTCTTTCTTGTGTTGGGCCTTTATGGTTTCCATCATTTTTCTAAGCTCTTCTATTTTTTTATCAGTATCTGCTCTAGAGTCACTGATCATTTCTTTCATTCTGGAAATGATTTCTGTTTTGATGTTTTCTAGAGCCTCACTCATCTGCTTTGTTACTTCTGCTGTTACTGCTTCCAAGAGTCTGGGTGGGAAGCTTTCAGATTATTCCACTTCATTACCCTGGGTTTGCTTTTGGTGATCTGGAGGTATGGGGTTGCATCTTATTTGTGTGTCTTCTCATTTTCTATTTTTTCTTCTTTCGTTTAGTTCCTGGGTTGATGCTTATGAATTGCCTGTGGCAGGTAGCTTTTTTTGTTAGTTTTGAGAAACTTTTGGAAGTGACTACTGCCTCAGAAATATCTTACAGGTGTAGCTGGTTTTTGTATTATGAGTCTGTGGCAAAATCTTGCCTCTTCAATTTGTTGGAGCTGAGAGGTTGCTGTCTATTTAGCCAGCCCTTAGTTCTTTGACTGTGGCCTATAGTGTTATTTGTGACCCTCTGCCAATCTTAGTCTTGGCATGCAAGGAAGAACTGAGTAGAACAATTCTGTCACCTTGGCTAAAGTAGTACAATCAGCAACAATAATAGCATCAGACACAGTATAGAAAATAACAAACTTGTAGCTATTGATCTGCCACCTTATACCTTATGAACTAGATTTGTGGTTATATAACAGTATCCCAAATAAACCAGAAACTTGTATGCAGTAAATATGCCCTCAATACAGTGATTTTACTCTCAGTGGAGAAAACTCAGAAGAGATTAGGAGGAAATGATAGAGAAATAGAAGAAGAGAAAGAGATGAGAAGCAAGGTTGGAAGCCAGGGGACTATTATGCAAACTTTGGAGAACTGATAAAGGAAGCAGAAGGAAAGAAGAGAAGGAAGAAGTAAAATAAGGACAGAACAAAACAAACAAACGAAAAAAGTAAAAAACTAGAAAGTCGCTTTCCTATAAAAAATAAAAGAGAAAAAAAAACAAGAAAAAGAAGAGCAGAGAGGGGAAAAATATTTAAAAATAAAATAAAATAAAATAAAATGTCCACTTCCAGGTGTGTCTCTACTGTCACTGGTAGACAGAGTAGACAGACCCAGGTCCTTGTTGATTACTCCCAGCAATAGATTTTGGCAGGGCCGCGAGTGTTCCCAGCTGGGTTCAATAGCAAGGCTTCACCTGTTGTATTGAAGTTCAGCCTGATCACTGGCTGTGGGGTTTAAATCCAATTTGTTCAGCTGGAGACACACTGTGTCTCTCCCACCGGCTTGGACTCAGTTCCCTGCCAGTTTGAACTTGGCTCCTTTCCCTCCTTCCAACTTGAGTTTGAATTCTGCTCTGCCTTGCCCCGCCTTGCCCCAGCACCAAAGGCTGCCAGCAGCTTCTCTGAGTTCTGAGCTCGGTCCGTTTCCAAAATGGCACTCAGCAGATCGCCACCTTCTCCTGGGAGCCGTCTGAGATCAGATGAGTCAGGTAACTCACCAGCCACTGCAGTCTTCAATGTTCATCACTCCACTCCGTTTGTGTGTCTTTCTGTGGAGGTGTTTGGGGTCTCCAGTGTCACTGTGTGTCTGCAGGCTCAAACTGCGTCACTCGTGCTGAGAGCTGCGGCTGCGAATTGGGGCCCTCCGGGCTGTGCCGGGGCGGGGGGTGCAGGGCTGTGTGCTGCTGCCATGACCCCAGCCACGAGCTGCTGCCGTGAGCCAAGCCATGCTATGAGCCCAGGCCATGCCCTGGGGGGCTGCAAGCTGAGGCTGCGAAATGCAAGCCCGGGAGCCGGGGAGCCGCAAGCAGGAGCCACGAGCGAGCGGGAGCTTTGGGAGAAAGCGCTGACCGTCCGACCGTCACCTTGTTCTTCTCAGCTGGTCTCTCCTTTTACTTTCCCCATGGGCTTCAACTCTTACTTTAGCTCCCTGCTGGGTCCTGAGAACACGCTTCCCTCCTTCTTCTCTTCCCTAAATTGCTATATTCCAGTGTCTAGACAACAAATCTCGGAGAGGCTCTTACTCTCCTCCTCTCTGCTCTGCCATCTATCTTCCCGGAAGTCATCTATTTTTTCTCTCAGATTATTTGTTATATTCTTACTGGTTTGAATGATTTGTTTGCATAGTCAGATACTAACCATTTGCCAATCATATTTCTCATGCAAATCTGTCCTGTTCTTCAATAATTATATATCTGAAATTTGCCTTGCACAAAAGTTTTAACAAGCAAGTTAAAACTAAGATATAGATAATAAAATTGATATTTCCATGAGTCTGTGGGTTCAGAAAAAGCATTTCAAGTGCCACTTTTTCATCTCTTTATTTGCCGACACACACACATTTCAGAGAGTAAATATTAGCCACCCCGCTTTATGTTTTATCATGTCTGTGTATGGTGATTAACCTCAGGTTATTGAGTTTAATAGCCGCATATCTTCATTGAGATAGGAACTATTAGAAGCCAAGTGCATCTCAAGCCATGACTTTTCATGGAAGCACACAAAATCAGCTCTAGGCAGGAAAATGAGGCGTGCAGGAGCAATCGATCCCAAATCACCTCTTAGGTATTTTACTACCGCAAGAGTATCTGTTTAAAGTCCCTAGACTCAGGTAATCAAAGGGAACATTACTTAAATGTCAGGTTGTGTGGAGATGTTAATTTGGAAACCCTGATCTAAAATCTTAAAATAACTATGGCTATCTTTCTATTTCAGAGGTGTGGTGAAATCTTGTTTGAGAACCCTGATCAGAATGCCAAATGTGTTTGCATGCTAGGTAAGAAAGTTTCTCATTTTAAATTTATTCAACATGTTGATATCATACAGAATCTCTGGTGTTCTGTTGCTTTATTGTCTGCCTGTTGTTCCATTTTAGAGAGGCTTAGAGTTTATAAGCAGCTATAACATTTTTATGGAATAACTGATGGTGAAAAAATGGTTTTGATTTTATAACTGTCAGTCTGAAGCCATGTTTCTGAGTCTTTTGATTTTTTTCTTGGTGGTCAGCATAGCATAGAAGTGAGTGTTTTGTATTGAGGAAACTGTGAACTGTGATCAAAAGGCAAGAAGAATTGTGTTGTAATTCCTAACCCGAGATGATAAGAGATAAACTATTGAGTATTCACAGCGTAGCACAAAATGCTTCCAAGGTCTGGAAGAAATGTATGTTTGAATGACTCTGAAGTCCGCACAACAATAACCCACAATGCATTTGTAACAGAACAATAATATAATAATCATTTGTTTTTGTGGGACAATTTATCATCAATACCTTTTACGGACTCCTTTAACATATGTTATTCTGTTAGGAAATGAAGTTGGTATTATTATTCCTTATTTCATAAGTTGGGAAAAAGTACAGAGAATGTAAGTGGTAGATTTTTCCTCGAAGTGAGAAATAGTCCAAATCCTAATAAGAAAGTTTTTAAACAATAACATTTTAGGTTTAGATACTTAGATATTGTTTAAGACACAAAATATGAACTTTAGTATATTAATAGAAACAAAAAAGTAACAAAAATAATTTAAAAATTCTTGACTTTTATTTTCATAAAATTTCACATTTTTCTGTTCAAACCTTAAGCCATGTTCATAAGCAAAGAATAATTCATTTTAGTTTATTTCAATTACATAGCCATTTCATATCTTTGCAGCCTAGAATATCGGTATGAAGACTCAAAAGTAGACAGCAAGGTAAATAGCAACAGGGAAAGGTCTTGGTTCTTTATAAGGCCAGATAATCATGTAATGAGTAATTAAAGGTTTCTCATAATTTAAAAAACACACCACATTTTCTAGCCTTCTAATTTTATTTTCTTGCACTGTTGTTTTGAACTTCTCTGTTGCAGTTTGCATGTATTTTTACTTTCATTAAGGCTATGACTATATAGTAACGCATGCATTGGAAAGTGAACTTTCTAACAGGAGCACATGAGCAATGAATACAACAGAATCTACATGCTCATTCAAATATCCGATATTCCTTTCCTCTCACTGTGAAAGTGTCTCAAAAACTCTAATATTCCAGGATACTAGACAAAGATGGATAGATGGTAGGTAGGTAGGTAGGTGGGTAAGTGGCTAAGAAAATAAAAATGAAAGCAGAAAACATTTCTTTGTCCAGCTATATGTCCTAATCATGGATTTGGGAAGCTGTCATCACCATCACTACATCAGATCACAAGATGATGTTGGTGCTATTGTTATGCTTATTTCACAAACAAGGAAATTAAGGCAAATGGTCTGATACTACAGGTACCATAATGTGCTTGAAATACTACCTGATTGTAGCTTCCATCTGATCTATTAACTTAAACTAGTTTTTAACTCATGATGATTTTAAAGACATGAGGACATCATCAATTTGGACTGAATGTTCCTCTGCCCTGAGTCACACTTAAGTTGTTCCATTTATTAATTGCTAAGAGAGGGAAAGCAAAAGACTGTTGACACTGCCCATAGACTAGACTTCATTTAAAATAAGAGCATTCATCTTTCCATTTCTTCTAGATTATATGATATGGTCTACGCAGCTGCCAGAAAGCATTCTTTTTTATTTATTTATTTATTTTTAAATTTTTACCAAGAACATGAATTGGTACATTGTATACATAATGATCATAATCAACATGGCTATTTTGTACCTGTACATGATACATCTTGGTTTCCCCCCTCTTCCCCCCTTCCCCTCCCCTCCCTTCCATTCACCCACCCCTCCCTATTTGCAACAAGCATAGCTACACTTTACCATTTTTTCCCCTTTTGTCTTATTTTTCTTTTAACCTTCTTCTTTATCCCCCTTTTCCCTATCTAGTTCTCCTCTCTTTTGAGTACTATCTCTCTCTTTTCTTTTTTTTAAAACATAATATCTATTTTACCCCTTTGTCCTTATTTACACTTATGGTTTCTCATATCAGAGAAACAATTCGAAAGCATTCTTGACCATCAAATATTTCCCTTCTGCACCTGTTAAATTGCACAAAGTTTCAAAATTAGAAATATATTTATGTAAGTCACTTGTATATTACTACTACTATCATAATAGTTGCAATTTATTGAGCACTCAATGTGACAGGTGAGATTTAGCCTAAGCATCTTATATAATTAGGTCATTTATTCTCAGTAAATTAAAAGATGCCGTAGTCCTCAAAATATAGATACCCTTGCAGCAGCAGTGTAGTAATTAATTATTAGTTAACCAGTGTAGTGTAAGCAGTGTAGTAATTAATTATTAGTTAAGCAGTGTAGTATAAGCAGTAAGATTAATTATTATTTATTAATCTTGTACATTTCATTAATTTGTTAGATTTTAATTTTCTTAGCGATATGGAACTAAATAATATAAAGAATTCATGACAATAAGTGTTTTTTATTAGTTTGAAGACACATAGGAAGAACAAACTTTTTACCATTAAATACCATCTTTTTACTATCTAAAATACAATACTGAGTGTTTGAAGATAATACTATGTTTAGTGACCTTGATTCTCACAGTGAAAACTGGCTGTGCCCTCAAGGAGCTTACATCTAGGAAGGCTTATACTTTTCCCTACTTATCTTTTTAAGAGGATCGTTGCAACTATTAATTTGAACACTTACAAAGACCTTTGAAATCTTAGATAAAAAAGACCAAGGTAAAATTATCATAGATATCAATACACAGAGACCAACCTGCCATTAGCATGCATCCTCCCAAGGCCTCCAACTTCACATCAAAATAGTCCAAAATGAGAAGAAAAAAAGTAAAGCTGTTGCCTTATTTACTTAAAATAAGAGGAATTCAAGTTATGAATATGTAAGTTACTAATACAAAGATCATATCTTGTATTTCTTCAAGTAAGAGCCTCTGTGTTAACACGAGAAATCACCTCTTCTCCATCACCTAAGGTAGTAATTAGTTTGTTGGAGGAACCTTTGATGGTGCCTTTATGAATTCCTGAAACATTTCTTGAGAAAACTTTTTATCTCCAACAGCAAAAGACAGGAGTCTAATATTTTCAAAAACTATTAAGTTTTACCAGTGTTAACAACTGTGAGTGTAGCTTATATTTTTGCAGGTAATTTTATAACTTTTTGAATGAACAAGTCAAAATTTCTAAGCAAGAAAACCAAATAAATACAGTCTGCATTTCCAAAATGTTATTCCCAATCTTTAAACTACCCAAATATTGAGATCCCTGGTAAGGGCCAATCAGAGATAGCACATCTTTAAACGGTCAAGCACTTGACCCACTCCCCTGATTTCCCCATCTCCACCCACCCAACCACTCAAGCTCCTTCCTGAATCCTGGGTGTGCTCTGATTTTAGCAAAACTGAGACAGAATATGGACAAGGATCACTATCCAGGGACACTGTTGCAGACCTCTTCTCTCTCTGCCACTCCTGAATCCTCAAATCGTTCTGAAAAAATATAGTTTTCATGTTTTGGGTTGTCTGCCTCACTAACATTCCTGAATAAGCCATCCTCACCAAAAATTATGCTTCTGGCTCCTTATCTTAAATGTCAGATAAGCATAAAATTCATTTTAAGTTACTCTGAAATGCTCACTTCAATGAAGTTTTAAGTGGGAGCAAATTACGGTCATAGACAGTTCTTGTAGGTAATCATTTCTAGCTTCAGAAGAATGTTTTGTGTTAAACATGAAGGTAAACTGGGTGTACTGTCACTGTAGGGCTGGCTGCACTAAGCATTCACTGTTTATTCCTTTAAATTGTTCTAAGAGGCCAAATATGGATGATAACGTTAAGCACCCACTTCTACTGAACTATTGCTTTCTTTTCTTCGGGCTCAGGTCAATGGGTTCGGAACTGCCATCTCCTCCTAGCACCCCACTCGCCTTTTTAAATTTAACCACAAGATTTCTCTGAAGTTCAAATTGTCCTTGGTTTATAACATTATATCAAAGGATAAACAACTGTATAGCAAGATTTGGACCTTAAGCAGATGCAGAGAACTGATACTAAAGGGAAAAAAGGAAATGGACAAGAAATTATCTCTTACGGTGTCTCTTTATGGTGTCTCTCTCAGTGCATAAACTATTGCAAATTACTAACAAAATTTACATTTCAAAAGTATAAAGAAAGCTGTTGGGTAAAAAGAACTAAAGGCTTAAAGATATTATGTAAAATGATTAATGTGGACTCACTGCTGAGTTCACTTGTTAACCTTGCTCTGCAAAATAATAAACATTGGGAAAAGAAATTTTCAAAAAATGAATTCTAGGGGTTGAGGATTTAGCTCAAGTGATAGAGCACTTGCCTAGCAAGCATAAGGCCCTGAGTTCGATCCCCAGCGCCAAAAATAAATAAATAAATAAATAAATAAAAATAAAGAATTCTAGCTCAAATTTGATGCTTCTTTGTACTCCTTCTTCCCCCATAATCTTGAGTAGGATTCTCTGAAACAGAAAGTCTTAATTTGTAATTCGTGATAGTTTAAACGTATCTTTATATATAGCATATCTAGTTAATCAAATTTGTATATCAGATATTTATATATTTTATGATATAAATACAGTGTTATATTTATATTATTATCTTATTCATTCTCTTTGTCAAAGTTTGTTTACTCCAGTTTGGAATGTTCTGAAACTCTGCTGCTATTTCATGTAGATGACTAGCATGATTATTTGAATGTCCCATAAGAATTCATTACCTCATGTGCCTGAGAAGGGAGATGTGCTAGTTAGCTTTCTTGTTGCTGAGGTGTAATACCCAACACTCACAGCTTAACAGAGGAGAGACTTAATTTGCTCAGTCCACCATCATCTGGCTCAAAGGTAGAGCCATCTTGGCAGAGAGACATGGTAGAGCAAAGCGGCTTTAGTTCATGATGGCAGGGAAGCAGAGCATGGGAAGAGGGCCCAAGAAGGGGCAAGGGACCAGATATAGACACCCTAAGGCCACGCTTACATGACCCAACTGGAAGTGTCCTCCACCAGTTCCCCAGGTGGACCCCAAAGCCAATAAAGTTGACACTCCACCTGAACCACCACAGGGGTATTCATATTAGCATTCTGGTTGCAGTTTACTATAAATCATTGAACTAGATTGGTAATTTTCAGAGTAAGAGAATACTATAAAATCAATACCTTATTAACATTCAACGCAAGCACAGAGGAGTCTTTCTTTCTAGTCTTAGCTCTGAAAAATTGAATGTGTACTTGAAGAAATTGCTTCATCTCTTTAAACCCCCATTTATAGTTTTCATGAAAACTAGAAATAAAACATTAGTCCTTCCCAGCCCTGAGGTTTTTCCTGTGATAGAATGAGACATTCTGTGAGGAAACAGATGTTAGATGCCCACCCTAAATATCATCTATGCATCAGTAAGTTGCTGGATAAATAATGAGCAATGGAAATGTAAAAACTGATAACAAGCTATTAAAAATAAATTATTGGTTGATGACATTGATGTTGTTTAGAAAGACGACTAAAAGGTAAAACATTATATAAATGTGAGGCCATTTTGTAAAATATTAAGTATGTTCTTCAAAACTGCATGGTTCCCCCAGGGCATAACAGAACATTTATCCAATATTCATTAACCAGATTGTATCCAGCACCTTCTGTCTGCAGGGTAACATGCTAGGCACTGGGAACCCAAAAAACAGTGGGACATAAATTCTGCCCTCATAGGTTTCTCCAGTGAGAGTCAAGTCTTAAACCTGATGTATGCAACATGAGCTTGAGAGTGACAAATAATACAACAGAAATGAAAATAAGGTGTGTCAGGACTTCAGAGGATGGAGGAATTGCCTACAGCTGGGATGTGAAGGCACACGGACTTAAATGCCAGTTGCAGAGCAAGTGGCAACTTTCTAGACAACGCGAGACCCCTCCCCAAACCCCTAATATGAGAAGGTTGGGGAGTTGGAGGGGACAGTAAGAGTTTCAGGTCACAAACAGCGTGAAAGGATACACTGGAAAGGAATTTGAGACCTGAGTGTAGAGAGTTCAACTGTTAGCCATTCGTTCCAAAAAGTACAGAAGTCCCAGACAAAAGAGTTCTGGTCTCTTTTATTTAGTTAATTGAAGAGAATTTTTCTTTAGTTCTGGAGTGTTAAGAATACTCTCTAAACTCATTTCCACTGGATAGTGTTAAGTACAACTATTCACTGGATACCTGTGAAATTAAATAATTTAAACCCAATACATATTTGACTCTGAAGATCTGAATTCTAGGCGTAATTATTTTAAAAAATACACACTAAGTTTCTTTTTCCCATTGATATCAAAATCACAGTATCTTAGTTAAGAAGTAAAACAATATTTTCATTTTTCATAATGGGAGAGGATTGTTATGTTTTTACTTTGCTTTTAATACCAGCATCAACCTGAGATTTGTATGTGGACACTTTTGAGGTCTATAAAATTCTTTCTTAAATATACAATCTGTTTTAAGTCAAAATCAGATTTGTTATCAAAGTAGCCACTGTGGCCTAGTAAAAATAGCAGAATATTTAATGGCCTAGTACCATCAGGTAACTGCAGCCACAGAAACATCACTTAAAGGTTGTAGACTTTAGTTTAGTCTTTTCTAAAATAGAGTAATAAGTAATAATAAAGTCATTATCTACCTTATTAGATCTCTTGAGGATAAAATGACAAAAGATGTTAAAACATTTTGTAAACTTTTAGAAATACTACGGACATAAAGATAATTTTAGTAATACTAAGAATATGTCCTAAGTCTTTGTATTTAATTTTATAATAGTTGAAGTATTTTTGATATACAATTGATAGTTTTGATATGTCTTAAATATCAAACTATCTCAATTTATTCAAAGAGTAGATATTTTCATTTGCAAGCTTGCCATTTAGAAGTAAGGAGTCATATTAAAAATATTAATAGAAATCTAGAAATAATAATTTAAAATAATATTTAGAAGTCATCCCCATAAGTTATTAATCCCCATAGATTATTCTAAGTGCACTATGTGCACTTGATTTAAAGTATGGTTTATACTTAAAATCTTTAGATAAAAGCTTTCAAACTGCTTAATTTTGATTTAGAGAAGTTAGGAGGCTTCCTGAATTTTAATTTTAATTCATATTTACAAGCATTCCAATCATCTCACTTGATATATTAACTCATTCTTTCTTTATACATGCTCAAATAATAAAATCTTTGAACAATATTTTCTAACTCTGCAAAAGGAACAAATGGAACCCAAAGACTCCCAGGGAAAACAATGGGAGCATCATCCCTATCGCTCCCCCAGGACCCTGTTTATCTTCCTTTTCATCGCACTTGTCACCAAATGACATATTTTATACTTGTTTGCTGGTCACTGTGCCCTAGCCTCACCCGATGACACACTCACACACACAGAATGTAAGCATCAGGCAAGTAGGGACTTAGTTTTATTCCCTAATGAGTATCTAGCTCCTGGAACATCTACCTGCCTAAACCCTAATAGGAGTTCAATATTTGCTGAATGGACACAAACCAATACACCTCTGAGAAAAGCATAATCACTTATAGGACATCACTCAGATGTGCTGAAGACAGGTTAACACAGCATTCAAAACCTTCTGCAAGCACAGCCAAGGCAGTGGGTCAGCTCCTGTATGAACTACCATGGCTGGAAGTTTCCCAAGCATATTACTCTGTGTACTAGTTCTCTGCAAACAGGCAATTCAAACCTGTCCTAACAGAAAGGAGATTAGCAAATATTTGTTGAGTACCGCTGTATGCCCACCTCTCTCCTAGGGGTACTCTGAAAGTTGATATAAAAAATGAGCAAGGTAGAATCCCAATTGCCACAGAGTTTATCCTTGGGCAGATGGAACATTGTGTTAAGAAAACAGAAGGAGGCCCATTATTTTATCTGTTCTACGTTTATAGAAATATACAGAAAGTTATTTCACCCTGAGCTTTATGGCCTTAAAGGCTTTTACCTAATCCTACTACCTTTTAAAAATTTATATGTAGAAATCAATATCATTTTGCATAAGGAAACAAGTTTTATCCTGGCTTTCTGTGGAATGTTGCTGCATTTCCAGGGCAACAAAGCATCACACTTTTGAAGGTAGCTGGGAGCCAGGGCTCAGGCAAAAGCTAGGTGCAGAAGAATAATGCAAGCAAAGGCCAATTATTAAGACTGAAGTTATCAAACCTAAAAGCGATAGAAGTATCCATGTCATATTGTATTCACGTCATTTTGTCTGAAGGTAAAGAAAAGACCATGCACTGAACTCTATCATCCTTCATACAAAGCTACACTTAAGAAGTATGTTCAATCAATAAGCATTTGTAGGTACACACAGTGCAGCCTCAGAAGAATGTAAAGACATAGAAGTTCTATCTTCTGCCCTCAAGAAGCTCCCAGTCTAATGGGACGTGGACAGCTACATGAACAGTAGCATCACTGCATGAGAAACCATAATAAGAATGGGCCTGAGTATCAGGAGAAGAGGAAAGGTGGAATGGTGTCCGCGCAAGAGATGATGAGAAGCGGAGTACCACAGAGAACAGCAGACGGTCCCAGGACACTGGACACTGGGATAGGGAGCCCATTGGGAAAGGAGTCAGCGGTTCTGGGCAGGAAAAACAACTGATACAGGCAAATTACTGTGAGCAATTAGAGAAGGTCTGAGAAGGCCACTATGCCTGGAGAACAGGATAGAAGAAGACAGAAGCTAACTGAGTGTGAATAGGAGGTTAGGAATAGTTGCAAAGGGCCTTATAACAGGACAAAATAACTGTTGCAGGGTATTTGAGCAGAGGAGCTACCACATGAGATGCACAGGTCATCTAGAGTAGAGAATGTCTAGGAGGACAGGATGGGGGAGATACCAATTTAGGAAATAATACTGATTATCTGATGAGAAATGATGAGTTCTACCTAAAATAAGACATTATGAGGAAGGACAGAAAGCACAATTTACAGATTTTTTGAAAGAATGATAGAACTTTAGCATGGACTAAGTACAGGTAATGTTATGAAATAGAGGTGCTACCCCCCTACCACCATGAATGGACAATACATGAGAATCAGATTTGCACCTGGGAGAAATGATGAATTGAATTTGAGACAGCAAATTTGAAATGCTCAGGAAAGTTTCGCGTATAGGGGGACTCTGGAGCTGAGACGAGAGATCTGCAAATAAGTGCTGATGACAACATATTGGTGATGAGTTCACCCAGGACAAGGTGAGGAGAGTGACATGGGGTGCACATTTCAACACTTGAAAGTGTCACCCCAAAAGTCTGGGCAGGTTAAAAGGAAACCTACAGAAGCCTAAACAGGTAGGAGACTCAGAATGAGTAGACAGAGAGATGGGAAATCAAGAGAGAATGGTATGGTAGCCATCTTAACCAAGTGGAGAGAGTTTCCGATGGAAAGGCATGGTAAGAAGCGAACTACTGTAGATTTCAAATGAGATCAAGGCCAAAAGGTGTCCATTGGACTTAGCAACCTGAAAGTAACACCAGCATGATCATAATTAGCACAAGGACAGAGAGGGGAACAAGGCTCAAAATCCAGGCAGCAGAGAGCTGAGGAGGGTGCTATTCTGTCACAGAACTTGTCTGAGAAAAGCAGGCAGGGGCTAGGACACTACCTGTCCATCGGGGGTCAGGAAGGGTTTTTTGGGATGGGAAAGATTGTTGTATGTGTTAGTGCTCAGAACAGAGAGTGGAGGAAGTAGCTAAAGTTTACAGAAGAGTGAGAGTAATGGTGAGCTTCAAGTTGCCTGTGCCTGAGATAAAATGGTCAAGATGGAGGAGGAAGGGCAAAGACAGAGACACATCCTCAAGGGCAGGGGCAAGCAGTGACTGGTAGGAGGCCCAGATGTTCCTTCTAATCACTTTCCTTCTTTTTGAGAAGAAAACATGATACCCTGAGGAGAATAAGGAGAGGTAGAGTGGATTCACGCAAAAAATAATGCATTAATTTGAAACTAAATTTACATAAAATGTAAAAGAACTAACTGGAGAGGTGTGTGCTTTGTGTGTGTGTGCATGGGTGCATGTCTGTGCTCGCACAAGTGTGCATGCAAGAGAGAGAGAGGGAGAGAAAGAAGACCTCACTGAGGTTAGCAACTATGAACCTACATATCAAGGACCATTCTTTAAAATTAAAAATGCAGAAAAATCTAAGCTATGTAATTTCCCTACACGTATTTTCAGAGGGGTAACTGCTCTGTGTTCATGAAAACCTTCTGCTTCTCTTTTCTTAGCTGATGCCTCCTCCTCTTCCTCCTTCTCCTCCTCCTCCTCTGCCTCCTCCTCCTCCTCCTCCTC
>PVJO010020875.1:0-31143 GCA_004026905.1 Hystrix cristata
AGAGCCAGCCCAACGGGAAGAGGGGGGCCCGGCCCGGAGCGAAATCCTGCTGGCGGGGAGGAGACGGGCGCAAAGAAGAAGTGACTTGGGCCGTGCACCCCGGCTGCGCTTGGAGGGGACCGTGGCGGCGGAGGGGTCCCCCGGCCCCGCCGACTCGACCGAGGGGCAGACCTCGGCCCGCCCCCGAGGCCGACAGGCGATGAGATAACCCGGCGGAGCTGCGCTCGGGAGCGTCCGGAGCCGTGTCGGGGGGAGGGGTCTCCGGGCGGGTGGGCGCAGGTCGGCGCAGATCCTGGGACGGCGCGGGGCGGGGGCTGCCGAGCGGCGCGGAGCGGGCTGCAGGGGCCGCGGTCGCCCGCGTCTCCGTCTGGCTCGGAGCTGCCCGGCGCCCCAGAGTCCGCCCGGCCGGCCGCGCGCTCCGGCCCGCGGCGCAGATGGCCGTGCGCGGCGCCAACACCTTGACGCCCTTCTCCATCCAGGCGATCCTCAACAGGAAAGAGGAGCGCGGCGGGCTGGCAGCGCCGGAGGGGCGCCCGGCGCCCGGGGGCACGGCGGGGACCGCGGCCCCAGCTCCCGCTGCCTGCTGCTGGCGGCTCTTCGGGGAGACGGACGCGGGCGCGCTGGGGGGCGCCGAAGACTCTCTGCTGGCGTCTCCCGCCCAGACCAGAACAGCCGCGGGGCAGAGCGCGGGGAGCCCGGGCGGCTGGGACTCCGACTCCGCGCTCAGCGAGGAGAACGAGGGCCGGCGGCGCTGCGCGGACGCGCCGGGAGCCAGCGGGGCCGGCCGCGCCGGGGGGCTCCTGAGCCAGCCCGTCTGCGAGCTGCACGCCGCCAAGGACCTGGAGGAGGAAGTCGCGGGTCGGAGCGACAGCGAGATGTCAGCCAGCGTTTCAGGTACGCCGCGAAGGGGGCTGGGCGGGGGAGTGTGGACGAGGAGGGCACCTCGCAGAGCAGGGCGGGCCAGCTGTGAGCACCCTGCGCGGGGCTCTCGGGCTCTGGCTGTGTCCGGCGAGGAAGAACCGAGCCGGAGAGAGGACCGAAGAGCTGCTCCCGGCCCTAGTCCTCAGGAAGCCCCTGGCCCGGGTTGGGACAGAACTGTTGCTGGGGGCCTGGAGCTCGCTACCAGTGCCTGGATCTGCCCTCATCCCCCCAAATCGACAGAGGCATCCAGCGACCTCAGACAGACAGTGACCCTGCCCGGGCCCAGATACCCTAAAGACTGGCGGGTCTGGGAGCCACCCTCATCACGCACAAATAGGTACCGAAGGGCACCTCCAAGTAGGCCGGCGCTGAGAACCTACAGAACCACATATCTAGGGAAAGGGCTGTCTAGCTCCCCGGACCCGGGGCTGAGGACGCGGGAGCGAGGGTGGAGGCCCGATTGAATCTTCCCGGTGGGACCCGGAGAGGGGCCGTCTCAGCCACACGCCGGCACTGTCCTTGTTCCTCAGGACCCCCGTGCCCACCCGCTTTGGGTTCGCAGGCTGCCGTAGGCCTCAGGCTGCCCGAAGCGGGCCCGGTCTCCTGGAGTGCTGGGTGGTGGGGGAGAGGAGTGGGGAACCGCGGAGGAGTCGGTGTCGGAGCCGGGACCCCGCACCGTCCAGCCCCAGCCCTCCACTCGCGGCCTTGACAAGAGGTGGAGAGAAGCCCACCGAGCCCTCGCTCGGCAGTCCTGGGTGGTGGGGAAGAAGACTCCTTTGTACTTCTGGCCCCAAGATCTGTCCCCCTCCTTCCCTTAGTGTAGCTAAGGCGTGTGTGCGGCGACAAAGACGCTCGTGGGTGTCACCCTGGGAGTCGGGTGAACCCCTTGCAGGGAGACAGAAGCGCAGCCTAAGAGCAGGGCTCAGCGCTGAGGGCAGAGGGCCGGGAGGTGTTCAGCCCAGAGCCCTACGCCACTGAAGGGTACAGGCCCAGAGAGCTCAGGGGGCCAGTCCTCCGCCGCGCGACACTAGTACGACTGCAGGGCCGGCGACCTGCCGGGAAGAGGCCCAGATGCAAGAAGCAAGCGGAGCGAGGACCCCTGGGGCACTTCGCGCGACCAGAGTGTATTGCGCCCCAGTCTTCCCAGGGGACCCCTGTAGTTGAGAGCCAGCCTCCTCTATGCGCCCCTGACACGGCCTTGTTTTTGTTCCCACGGGGGTCCGCAGGCGACCGCAGCCCGAGAGCCGAGGACGACGGCGTGGGCTCGGCAGGCGCACGCGTGCCGGGGCTGTGCGGCGGGGCCGGCGGCGGCGGCGGGGCGGCGGGCGCCGCGGAGGAGGAGGAAGAGCCGGCGGCGCCCAAGCCGCGCAAGAAGCGCTCGCGGGCCGCCTTCTCCCACGCGCAGGTCTTCGAGCTGGAGCGCCGTTTCAACCACCAGCGCTACCTGTCCGGGCCCGAGCGCGCCGACCTGGCGGCCTCGCTGAAGCTCACCGAGACGCAGGTGAAGATCTGGTTCCAAAACCGTCGCTACAAGACCAAGCGCCGGCAGATGGCCGCAGACCTGCTGGCCTCGGCCCCGGCGGCCAAGAAAGTGGCCGTGAAGGTGCTGGTGCGTGACGATCAGAGACAGTATCTGCCCGGCGAGGTGCTGAGGCCGCCCTCGCTTCTGCCGCTGCAGCCATCCTACTACTACCCTTACTACTGCCTGCCGGGCTGGGCTCTCTCCACCTGCGCAGCCGCCGCGGGCACCCAGTGAGGGGCGGCGAAGGACTCCTGCGCCCCGCTCCACGGCCACGGACAGCTCCCGCAGGGCGCCCAACCGAGGGGGCGCGCGTAGGGTGGATCCAGCACGTCTGACCCGGCGCGGAACGGAGTCCAAGCAGAGGGCGCGCCTTTTCAAAATTTGGACAGAGCCCCTCGGTGGCCCGAGGGCCCTGCTCGCCCCTCACCTGCCTGCAAGCCCCTGGACACTATTTATTACCACGACAATGTAGGATTTGGATTGTGTCTGCCTGGGGATGGTGTTTTCCCCGGGGCGGAGAGGACTCCTGGAGACCACAGGGCCTGAAAGTTCCCAGAATTTCAGGCCTGCCGGGAGCTTCGTGCGCTAGGCCACACTAGTTCATGGTATCCATGCTACCGATCTATGTGTATCTACATATCTTTTATTTTTGAAAATTGCATTTGTGACAAAGGAGTGCGCACCTCTGGCAGCCCAGCCAGGGGTTGATTGGAACCGTGAAGGGTTTGGTTTTCGGGACCTCTGCCCCACCCCTCCCTGGTTGCAGTGATCGAGAGGGGGCGCCCCACTGGGTGCTGAGTGTCAAGAAGGGAGCCTGGGGTGGGTGGGGGGAGGCTCCGCACCTTCCCTTTCCGAAATCCCGGCTGCGCCCTAACGGGGATGCCTGGGAGCCTGGCTCTTCGCAGAAATTTGCTTTCTTTCTTTTGTTTTTCAAAGGAGGTTCAGACTTGTAGCACTTTGCAGTTGTTTGTATTCAAATAACGGTTATTTTTGTACCAATGTGAAGATCCCTGGCCAGCCTTTCCACGGCGGCGTCCGCAGTCCCGCGCGGGGCAGTCTGTTAACACGGTGCGCCCGCCGCGCCTCCCGCGCGCTGGCCTGGGCCCTGCCCGCCCTTCACCTGCTCCAAAACAGGTGAGCCCGTCTGTCCTGTCAACCTCGCCGCTTTTCGCCTCCTTAAGGGCACTGTGCACTCAACTAGAGTATTATCTTTAAAAAGATTTGAGAAGTTTGGAAGCTCTAATCGCTGTATTTTTTCTTTAATTTATAAACTTTTAGTTTAACACGCCCTCCTGGACACCGTGTTTTTTTCTGAAACTTTGTCGGTGCGGTGTGAGGGGAACCAGTAATTGCAGCTGGAAGCAGCCAGGCTTTTCCCTCACCCTCCTTTCTGCCTCGAACAGGGAAGTCTCCCTCCACTCCCACCCCCGCCCCTAGGAGTAAGCCTGTCGTCCACCCCGCAGGAAGGGCTTAAACCGAGCACCCCGGGGAATCACGACTTGGGGGTTTTGCAGGATCACGGATGAATCCACCGAATCTGGGGGCAAATCTCTAGGATTCCTTTTTTTCTGAAGGACTAGTTCAGGATTTCTTTCCCTGCCTTTTGCTTTTCTGGCTTTTCCCTTAAGTGATCGGGTCTTTATTTCGTTCCAAGAAAGGGCTGGTACAAACTTTCTCTGAAATTCTGAAGCCTTTGGGAGCAAATCGGGCCCGAATACATCTTCAGGGTGTGTCACCTGCGCATCTGTAAGCCTTTGAATCCAAAAGCGCTTCTGCTCCTTCGGTGACACAGCGGCGTCCTTTGATCCGTACCGAAGCCCATTGCGAAGCAGAGGATGGGCCGGGCGTGGCTTAACTATTACCCCATTTTACAGATTCACAGCCCCCTTCCCCCGGACTGGTATTCCAAGACTCCCCAGAATAATCCAGGTCGCCGGCGAGCAACGAAGAGAGTTAATGCCACTCGGCGGGCACCGCGGTCTTGGTACGCACGAGCCCGGAAACTCTGAAACTCCGGTCTGGGCCTCTTTCAGTTTCACCTGGAGAGTGAAGGCCGACTTTCGGGACTCCTGGGCTCAACCTTCTGTGGCCTCTAGGCCTCTATGCCTGGGAATTAATTCTAAAAGCCTTGACTGGGAGGGCCGCAACTCCTCGGACCAGCCGCGCCCCGCCTGGCCACTGGAGCTTTACAAAAAGGATCCCTCCTTCCGGAAACACAGATGTCAAGGGCCACGGGCTTGGGCTTCGGGTTCGCGCGCCCCCGCCGCCACCCCGATCCAGCTACCTTCCCTAGGATTCCTGAAATCATTCTGTTTCTTTAAACTGCTTTCATATTTCATTTTAATTTTCTAAATAATCACAAATGCATTCTCCTTTCCGATAACGCTACCACCTTTGCCCAGACAGCCTCACTTACAGAGAGGTTTTGGAAAGGGGGGTCCATTTTCCTTCCCCTTCTGAAAACACTACCGGTGGGCGTTTGTTGCTGCAGCCTAAGAGGGTAGTTTGTTCTCCATCCTTACGGACTTGGAGTAGGAAAAGGATCGGAGGTCCAGCGCTGTGCCCTGGGCAGCGTCCTCTTCCACAGCAGACCCCACTTTCTTTTCAGACTGGCTAGGGCTGCACCCCGCTCCCGAGCTCCCTGCCTGGGCCAGCTCCTCGGGGCTCCCAGCGCTGCCCAGGGAGAATGACCCAAATGAATCCAGTGCCATCCTCAATGTGGCCTGCCCCTCTCGGCTGCTCGGAACCCCTTGAGGTCCGATCTGGAGTCAGAGGCGTCCTCTGGGTCCTGCTTAGCCTGCGAAGCTTTCCCACCAGTTACAGGCTGCTCATGCGGCTCCTGTGGGAAATTCGTGGTATTACTTTCTTCATTTCCTTTTTCTTTTCCACTAACAACTCTCCCTCTCAGCCCCCTCCCAGCTGTCCTGAGCCCTGATGGCCCTACCCTGCTCAGAGGTGCCTGGTTCATCCCCAACCTGCCTGCTGTGCTCTGCCTCCTCTGAGCCTGGCCACCCAGAACAGCCCAGGGTCCTTCAACCTCTTCAGCCCTCTGTCTATTCTACCTTTAATGAATATTAGAGCTGACTTTTCGGTATGGCGCACTCATTTTACAAATAGCTAAACCAAGGCAAGAGGAATGGCTGGGATAGGGAGCAGAATGCATTGTGACCTAGACTGAAATGGATCCCAAGGATTCAAGTTGCATCATAATCTTGCTCTGGGAAGCAAATTTAGGATCAGTTGGGTGCCAAATGTCCCTAGTTTTGAGTGTGTGTGTGTGTGTGTGTGTATGTGTGTGAGTGAGAAAGAGAGAGACAGAGACAGAGAGAGACAAAGAGACAGAGAGACAGACACTCAGACCTTCCGGCTGTGTCCTCTTCCAAGCTTAGGTTTGTGGGACTTTCAGATCCCTAGACAGCATCCTGGCAGTGCAGGGATCATGCAGAGAGAGCTGAAGTTGAGTTCTATTTTCAAAAAGAAGCAGCTTCCTGTCTTAGGGGATCTCAGCCAGCACCCTTGCCCCTCTCCCACCTCAGGAAAGGGGAGAGAGTTGTGCCAAACCTGACTCACTGAAGATGGCCTGAAATGGTCTGAAACATGTACCCAGTCCTCTGAGCAGTGACTCAGTAGCTCAGCATCCAGAACCTGGAGAGACTAGGCAGGCTGGAAGAGGTGCTTCTGGGGTTTCCCAGGGGTGGAGAGAGCCTTAGAATACCGCTCCTGGTTCCTGGTTCCCTGCTCTCAGAGGAAGGGGAGCTCGGGAACACAGCTTTAGGCCAGTGCAAAGGTGATCCAAGTGTCCCATGGGGCAGAACCTCACTCCAGGCCTGCAGATATCCCAAGACAGAGGTCCTGCAAGTCGAAGTACCAACCGGCCACCAGAGCTTGGGGCCCACCAGGCCAGACTAGAGATCCCCTTTCCAGACCCACGATTCTGTTGACTTTCAGGAGGAAAATGTAGAATCTGGCTTTTGCCTCCAAACACTGCAGAATTCAACACACAGAAAGGCTCCAGCTTTACCAGAGGAAAATCTACTGCGACCAAGCCTGAGATTCAGGCAGAATCCAACATTTCTTCCAAGACCAGGAAACTTGTGTGGGAGCACCTGGACTCCAAAGGGCAATATGGGGTACAAGGACAGCACTGTTTAGGGGAGTGAAATACACAGGAGCTGGGCCTGGCTGTTGCAGAGGGGCCAGAGGGCTTAAGTGTCTTAGGCTACCAGTCCATCTTTGTCTTATTTGGGAATGGCACAGAACTCCTCTACTGTTCTGGACGTCAGAAAGGACTCTGCTGGTAGCAGCAGTGGCTGTTGCCCCAGTCAAAGCCTTTGGCTACTGCAGAAGCCACTTCGAAGGAAGCAGCCGAAGAGGTTCTTAATTGGAGGGAGGCCTAGAGCAGCCACTGAAGCATGTTTTGTAAGAGTAAGAGCCACGCAAAGCAACACTGCCTCTGTTTGTCCGAGACTTTGCACTTCCAAGTCCTGCCCTGCCCTTGGGTTCACTGAGGCTGCCTGTAGCCTAGCTGATGTGACCTCCCTTTTACAGAAAGGGAAACTGAGGCTCAAAGCGGCAATGTGAGTTTTCCAACATCATAAGCCACAAAAGGTGAAGTCAAGGTCCTTCAAAGCCCAGAGGCACATTTTGTGATTTGAGGTGGCCCAATTGGTTGGCCTTTAGCACCTAGGTCCTCTACCTTTTAGCTTTGGAGTGGCTGGTTCTCAAGAGTGTGGGTGGACTTTGAGAACCATTAAGCACTGTGCAGCCAGTATAATCTCATTATCCTGATGATGATGATGATAATTAGGAACTTCTGGGCAGCACTGAGTCGCTGACCTAAAGCAATCTGCTTTGAATTTCTGCATCCTTCAGAGTTAAAAGTGCCCAGTGGTCTGCTCAGTTTAGGGTCTGCCAAAGGTCTGAAGACCCCTGCACAGTTTTTTTTGGTCTCCTGATACGAATGTTTAAAAAAGTTTAAAAGTGTCAAAGCAGGAGTGCAGAAAAATGTGCTATAGTGTAAATGGTTACATCATCTAATAAATTAGCTTCTTCCCCTGCAGTCAGTTATAGGAGTTATTTAGCATAATTTGGCTGGTTCAGTCATTACAGCATTTAGAAGACGGGATTGAGTCCCAGGGCCCTGAAAGCAGGCTGGGTGGGTACAGGTTTAAACTGAACGTCAGAAGTCTAAATTTGCAGCAGTTTGAGAGTGTGAAAACTGGGAAGTGGCCCTGCAGCCCCCCACCCAGCCCCACCGAGTCCTGCTGCTGCTTTATGCTTCCCAGCAGGAGAGAGGCCAGAGTGGGGGTCTGGCCCACTCGGAGCCACGGGAGTCCGTGGCCACCGCGAACGGCACCTCTCTGTCCCCGCTGGCTGGCGTGTCCCGTTCAAAGGCGACACGCGACAGCCGCGAGGGTGAGGGCGTCACCTTCCCCGGCCCTCGGCGGCGGCGGGGGCGGCGGGGTGAGCTGCGTGCGGCGCTCTGCTCTGGCACCGGTTCCCTGCGCCACGGCGGCCGGCGCGCTCGCCGCCCTGCGGATCCTGAGCCCGCGGCGCCCCTCTCTGCTCCGACCGCACGGTCGCCTGCGAGCGCCGGCTTCAACCCGTCAGTCCGCGCGCGGTGCGGCTGCATCTCGGACGGAGCGCAGGATTCCGTGCGGCCCGGTTCCTCGGTGAGTTCTGCGCGTCCCTCCTCCAGCCCCTTGCAGTCGCGGCGCCCAGGCCCGGCTCTCTCCAGGGACCCGGGCGCGCCCGGGCGCCGGCGGGGCCTCCAGGGTGCTGGGCTGTCGGCGCGGACTCCTGCCGTTTGCCTTGCGCAGCGCCGAGGTGGGGGCGGTGGAACCGGGCTCGGTGGTCCCCGTGGTCTGTGGAGGCCTGAGGCAGCCCTGCCACTAAATTAGTGAATCGTAGGAAACTAACTTCTTCTTTCTGGGAATCTAGTTTTTTAACAAGTTATAAGTCTCCTGGGTGCTGTTCAGAGTCCACATGCTTGGAGTGGAGGGAAAGGACAACGCCTCTCTGCTTTTAATAACGAGTTCTGCCTTTCTTGGGCAGTTTCGGCTTTCATTGTTTTGTTTTCAAAGATTTGAGTCGCCCCGAGTTGCAGCCCTGAAGGCAGGCACAGGAGGGTGATTATCTCTAGGCCTTCTCCGGCCTGAGAGCTCAGCCCTTGTGGACAGTCCAGCATTCCCCGGCCTCGACTTCTCCCCACCAAGGAACCGGCTCGCTCAGGAGGAGGAGCCCCGAAGCTCTTCCACCTCTGGGCTGTGCGGACTCCGGAGAGTGCCCTGTCCTTGGATGGAAAACGCGTTAATGGCGAAAACACTGCCACAAGTGCTTTCTCCTCCAGAAAGCGATGGTGGGGGCGCTCGCTGTAGAATAAAAGCCAGCAGAGCCCTTCATTTTAATCAGCTTATTAACATTTTTGAATCGCTGCCTTTGGGCGTGCCAAGGCCTCCCTGGGAGACGCGGCTGAGCTGTGTGGCTGGAGTTTTCTTGCGCTAAGACACCCACAACCGCACAAGCACTGTGGCTTTGAGCAGGAGCTTCCGGGGTGGGTGGGCGCTGGGCGGCGCCCCGTGTGTTGACTTTCTGCTGCTTTGCTGGGTGCCGCCTCGCAGGACTGTGGCCATCGGAGGTTATAAGGCTGTGTCGATCCTGAGGTCACTAAGGAGCCGGAGTGACCACCATAGAAGTGATCTCGAATTGTCCCCACAAGCTTCCAGGGCTCCTCAGCCGGTGGGTCGTCCTGTTCTCCCTACTTTTTGCTTGTCTTTTTGGGAAGAGTTCGGTGGAACTGACGCTCCTGAGGATTCAAAAAACAAATAGTAAAAGCTCTGTTTTCCCACATGCCAGACTTGGTCTGTGAGTGTCCGGAGGTGACACTGTCACGAGGTGACTGGCCTTTCTGACCTCTGGGAAGCAGTCTTCCAGGAGGAGGCCTGAGATGCTCCCCCTGCCTCCCCGTCCCCATGGAAGACTGAGCTGTGTGTCCTTGACCCCTGAGTCCGTGGGTAAGGTAGAGAGACACATCACACGGGGGTTGAAGAGACCTGCAGTGCAGAGCTGGAAAAAGACTCCCGAGCTCTTCTTCTCCTCCAGGTTTCCACTTTCGGGTCGCAGGCTTTTGCTGTCACTCATACACTAAGTGTGAATTTAAAAGTCTGTCCCGAGTTAGTACATGGTTCCCAGATGTGCTTAACACCTGGGCATAGTGGTAAAGTAATATGGGGCACAGTGTTTGAACCGGCACTGTCTGACCTAGTGATCCCTGGGAAGATGCACCATAAGGGCTGGAGTCCCCTGCAAAAACCCTTTCCCACCTCAGCCTCAGAGTGCTTGGGCTGCAAGAAGAGCTGGCAATGGGGCTGTAGAGCCAACAGTGCTCTACTGAGCCTAGCGGAGCTGTCCTTATTCTCCCTGCCAGCTGGATGTGGGCTCTGGGGTGAAAAACCCAAGAGATGGGTTTGTCTTGGGGTCAGTTCTCCAGCCTCAACACTCAAGATGTTCCCAGAGCTCGGGCTTTGCTGCAAGCAGACTCCACAGGGCATCTCATCGCCTCCTACTTGATCCTGTTAAAATATACATTAATACCTCTGACCTGAAAAAATGGGGGCCCTGAAAAAAATGCTCTCCATTTCCATGGCATACGGGAAAATGGTCTGATTTCAAAATCGGACAGGCGCTGTGGTGTGGAGTCAGACAGCTGACCAGCAGAGTGCAGCCCCGGCCGAGTGGGTGCAAATAACCGTGGAGAGGTAGCAGCGGTCAGCTCGGTGATGGGGCTTCCCTTCGGGGGAGCAGGGCTCCCTCATCCCAGGACAGCACCTTTGCCCAGAGGCCCTGGGTGAGCATGGCTCAGGCTGCGACTTAGAGCTGGAATCCTAACCTAAAGACTTGCTGGGAGAGCTGTTTCCAGCAACCGCCCTAGCTGTGCATTCCCAGCACAGGGCCTGGTGCATCCGGAGCACTCAGATGCTTTACGTGGAAGACCCCTGTGGCACGGCTTCCTACACTTCACAGAATGGATTCTCCTGACACGTGCTTTCAGTGTCGCCACAGGGAGTCCTGGTTTCCTGAGAGGTCACGGGAGCCAGGAAGCTGGTGACTCGGCAAGGAGTGATTCTCTGGAAAAGCTGAGCCCCGACACTCAGGCCAGGTGTCTTCCTGACACTCCGAGAGGAAGGCAGCGAGCGCATTGTCCTGACGACCCCCACGGGCACAGTGCCTGGGTATGGAGCCAGCTTTCAAGAAGGCCTCCCTAGCTAGTACCACCGTGCTGAAAAGATAATTACTCCCAGCAAGATGGGCTAGTTGGGTGAATCACGTGAGCCTTAAGCAGCTGGGGTCCTTAAATACTTGTAGCCTAACTGATAAGTTTGCAAAGTTGCATAAGAATATGTGTCATTAAAAACTGTACCAAGATGATGAAGGGAGAACAGTTAGCCTCCATCGCAAACCTTCCTCAAACCAACAAGTTCCTTATATCATTTGCAAATTCGGCCGTACTTTAAATATATGTGTGTGTGTGCGCGCGCATGTGTACATTGTGAGGCTAACTTTGCTTTCAGTGCATTCTTTCTGTTAAAAGGAATATGCAGAATTCCTTTAAAATAATTCTTTCCTAAGATTTTACTATTTATTTTGTTCCAATAATTCTTGTCCATGCACTGCTGCCTGTGGCCAGGCACTTCCTGGACGTGCAGGTCCTCCTGTGCAGAAGGCTGCATCCTGCCTTCAAGTCTCCTTTTTGTGAGAACGCGACCCAGCACACAGAGGCACAACGGTCACAGACAACGTGGAGACCAACTGGAATGTGTCATACACGCTCTTCTCAGGAAGCCCTTAGCACTGAGCTCAGAAGTAGAGCATAAATGCAGAGATTTAAAAAACAAAAGTGAGAACAGTCTTTGGTGCGGAATCCTTCCTTCATTCTTTCCTTGCTCATTCATTTGTTCAGATATTCATTAACATTTCTTGATGGCCTACTCTGTGCCAGGGATACACAGACGCCTGGCAACAGTGGTTGACTGCCCAGCACGAAACCAAAATGGTCATGCGAAAATGAAAAATAAAGCATGCTGCAAGTTGTTGCGTGGAAACTCCAGAAAAGTATTGTATTTTGAGAGTTAGTCAAGGAAGGTCATTGGATGCCCAGTATTTGTTAGAGCGCTGTCTGTGTGCACTCCTCACTAGGGCTGCTGCTCTCTATGATCTGACAGAGGATTTCTTTTAGAGGCTCAGCTGCTCCTTCCTTTGGGTCCTTCTCAGAGACTTCTCCCTGTTCTTAAAAAGCAGGCCGTGGGGAAGGAGGCTAGGTCTTCACTCAGATGTGGGCCACTCCCCCCAACTCCCTTTCCCAACAGCTCAGCAGGCGACTGGGCCGGGTGGAGGGAGGGTCGAGGAGGCCTTCAGAGAACTGCAGCCTGAGGCCCAGGTGCCCAGGTGCCCAGGTGACTAGAGCTCTTAGACGCTAGAAACGCTGAGAAGTTGCCAGAGGGAGCCGGGGGCAACTTCTGATTCTTTTTCAGATGCAACTTTCCAATTCCGTGTATACCAATTATTGTGCCCAGTAACCAGCACCTTAATTAGCACATAACCTGTTTCCTGCATGGCAAGAAGTGAAATATTTCATTCATTCCTTCCAGCAGCTGGATTCGGATTTCTCCACTTGGGGAATAGACTTCATGCTATTTCTGGCGGAGCCGGGGTTCGAACCTAGACTATTTGGCTCCAAACTACTGAGCGCTGGCTGCACTTAAATTTGCTCCCCCCACCCACCCCCAGAGCCTCCACATCGGGGATCCCATTTACCAATGACAACAAATGAGGCACAAGGAGAGTTGTTAAAGGAACGCCAAAACTCTGTCAGACTCTGAACTAAGTGCATCGCTCCTTAGCCCACTTCATTTTCACGATCTCTCTGAGAGGCAGACCTCGCTGGAGAGAGGGACAGGAAATACAGGGAAGGTTGCTTGGCCAGAGCTGTGCAGCTGGAAAAGGCAGGGGGTTGAGGCTCTGGAAGCCGGGCCAATCTCGGGTCCTCCTGCTGCCTCTTCCTGGGTTCCTAGCAGTGGCTCTCAGTCTCCCCATCACAAAAGGGAGACACTTAGGTTTGCTTGGGAGATAAAAGGAGATAATGCAGGTATAATTCTTTGGTGCTTGACAAAAAGCAAGCTCTCCAAAGCTTGTCGGGCACCCAAGGCTGGACAGAAGCAGTCTCTCAGGAATGCTGACAGGATCTTCTCCCCTTTTCTCCCATCTGCAGAAGGGAGAATTGTTGGGGAGGGATCAAGGAATAGTAAATCAGCTTTGGTCTCCAGTAGGGACAGAGGCAGCAGCCTCAAAAAGAAGGCTTCCAAATCCTGCTCCAGTTACTACGTGCCATTCATTGGTGACAGTGTGGACACACGTAGCGTCGTGGGTCCCGGGGGCTGGCAGGTCCTGGTGGAGGACCCAGTGCCCTTTTCCTGCCCGGGGTCACAGGGAATAGAGTATAAGGCCATTGCTCTGAATTGCCCCTTCTAATTTCAGAGATCCTGGCTGCTTTTTCAGGGCCTGAAACTTTCCAAGTTTCTCAGCTCCAGCCACTTAACCCCAGAGCCGGGTCCCAACATACATACACGCTGCACCTCCATTATCTCCACCACCTCACCAGGGTCCCCACCACACAACACAGGCTGTGGCCCCAGGAAGCAGAAGAAGGGTCTCATATGTTCCCAGGCCTCTAAGCATTAGGCACTGGCCGTCCCCAGTTTGATTTAATTCTCTGGAGAACCTTATGAAGTAGGCGAGATTATCCTTCTTTTACAGACCAGTGAGCAAAGTTCAGGAGGGTCAAGTGACTTGTGCAGGTTCACACAGCTTGGAAGTGGTGGCAGGGAACTGGCCGGCAGCCTGTGGGACCTCAAAGCCCTCACACTGGATTCCCTGCCTCGCACCCTTCCTGCTCCTAGGGTGGGACTTGCTTGTGCGCGAAGGGAGGCTCCCACAGGGGACCAGGTAGGCCTATGAATTCCCTTGTCAGTCTCCTATTAAGCAAACACCAGACTCCAGCCTGCCTCTTCCCCAGGCCACTGCCTGGGCCTCCCGGAGGCGAGGCCTGTATATTTGTAGTTTGATTCCACCCGTCAAGGCTAATTTCTCCCTACAACTTAATGGACTCGGCTTGACGTGCATAATGATTCCTAATCACGAACATTATTTTTGCTAGCTCGGAGACATGTTCCAGTTGTTGTGACAGATCGGTTTCAGCCATAATGATGGAAAATTACCATTTCTAATTCTCCGGTTTTTGACACCTAAATCCACAGACCATATGTGGCGGCAGGAACTCTGGGCCCAGCAGTTCTCCTTCTGTGCCACAGTGTAGCAGTCCTTCGACCCTGAGCTTCCATGTGCCAGCCGGTGCCCACCGCCAACTGTGCCCAAAGGGGTGGACTTTCTGATCCTGCCCCTCAAGGGAAGGTTTCCCCCTGGGCTCAGAGGCAAAGCCCAGAGCTCTGCTGGGCCTCAGGGACTGGAGCATCTCCAGGTACCCATTTTGTTGATGAGGACACTGAGGCACGGAGAGGGGAACGCCTCTTGTCCCAGATCTCACCGCTAGTAATGGGCGGGTCAGTTTACCTCAGAATTATTCCTAGCCTCACTACTCCTATTCCTTCCTTGGAGGAAGCCCTACAGCTAAAGAACTGGAGACACAAGCCGGCCCACTAGGGCTTCCTGGCCCAGACTAAACCTCCATGTTGTCTGCTGCCCTTTGTTCTTCGGGAGCGAAGAGCTCTCTGGGCCGGGCAATGTCAGTGTAGGATTCATCGACTCCGCCTCAGGAGCGCGTCCCAGAACTCGAGTGGTGGAAAACGCTCGCGTCTGAAAATGGCTGAGACCGACAAGCGCTTGTCACAGCGTCCGGAGGCCTCAGCCAGGCCACCCATCGGGGAGGCGCCGGAGGCTGAGCGCGGCAGGTGCGGGTTCCGGAAGCCGTCGGGGCTCGGTCCGGGCGCAGGGCGCAGGGGCGTCCTCCCGGGCTCGCTGCAAGGCGCGCCCCGCGCCGGCGGACACGCGGGGTCTGAGCGCGCTTCTCCTCGCGCGGAAGCGGCTCGGACCCGGGAGGCTCGACGAGGCCAGGCGCCCCCGAGAGAAACGGGGCCGGGAAACGAATCGACAGATCGTACAGGGTGGAGAGGCCGGCGCGGGTGTCTGCGCCGCCGCCCGCGTCCCGCTGCCCGCCGCGCGCACCCAGCTGCGCGCCCGCCGCGCGTCCCTCCCGGCGCCGCCACCGCCCGCGGGACGCTGCTGCTCGCTGCCGGTCCGCGCGAAGTCCCTCCGAAGCCTCGGTGGTTTCTGACCCAGCGACTCCGGGCGGGTCGCCGAGGGGGACAGGGGGAGGCGGGGGCGTGCCGTCGGTGTGAAGGCTCGAGCACTTGGCTTCGGGGTGACACCCCCGCGACGTATCCCCCAAAGCAGGGCTTTGTTGATTGAAATGAATGTCGTAGGAATTCGTTTTTAGATACAAATAAAGTAGCTATTCCCAGCGAGGGAGGCCGAAGACGCCTAACTGTCAGGACAGAGCGGAGGGCTTTTCGCTTGTTCTTTCAGCCCGCTCTGAAGCAGCCCTTCTGGGTTTCAGTTCCGTGAGTGGAAGAGTGAGGGGCTTGCAGCGCCTTCCTCCGGCGAAAGCACAAACGGAAAGACGTTGGTGGCAACCACAAAGCCCAGGTAAAGAACGGTCTGTGGGCGACCGGTAAGAGCTGGCCCAAAAGCCACCAAGAGCTGCCGGTCGGGCTCCAGGCACAAGGTGCAAGAGTCAGATCTCCGAAAACCGCTTCGACTGTTCCTTTTAACCGATTTGGAGACTGACGTCAAAACGGCGGTAGTTGATTTCTTTCTTTCCATACTAAAGCTTTAGTCAGCAGAGAAACTCCACCGGAAGACAGCCCTGAGAGGACACTGGCAGGAAGAGAGACACTCTACCTCGGTGCAGAGGCCTCCCAGCAGAGGGGACCTTGCTCTTTGTATCCAGTACGGTCACCTGCAACCAGACAGCCTGGAGGTCAACCCCAACTCTGCCTTTTACTGATTGATGATATTGGGCCTCATTTTGCTCATCTGAAAATTGGGTGTAGCAATAGAACTTATTCTGCAAGATTTTGCTGAGGACTAAATGAGTTAAAATGGCTCAGAATAGTGCCTCGCTTAATAATTACTCAATCGCTGATGCCTGGGATACAGTAAGCACCCAATACATGTTAACTATTTTTGAAAGACACCACTGCGTGCCTGGGAAGGAATCTCAGGATTTTCCTTGGATTCAGACAAATACATATGGAAGCTTAGGTGGAAGGAGACTTGCAGAGAGAGGCGCTAAGTGTTGCTTAGAGCAGCAGTTTGGAGGGAGGCCTGACCAGTCAGAGATCTAGATGTTAGTCTCAGCTCTGCCACTTGCTAGCCTGGTAACCTTGCACTAACAGACAATCTCTGTGTGCCTCCGTTTCTTCGTGTGTAAGATGAGGATAACATGCCTATGTCGTATGGCTGTTATGAAGCTTAAAAAAATGCATCTGAAGCACTTAGAACCGTACCTGGTGAGTGCTTTACGTTTGCTCTAAAAAGACATGTGAAGAAGCATTTTTCTCAGTGCCTGACAGTACGAGCTCAATGATGTTGCCTCTTCCTCCTCCTTAGGAAGGCTGCCAGTGTGGAGGAAGATGAGGTAACTGGTCAGTTCTTGGTAACCTGGTAGGATTGCTCAGAAACAAGACTTCAGGGAGAATCCGAGTTCAAGACTGACAAACTGGGTGGCCTCCTATCAGTCACAACCTCTCAGCCAGCTACCACTTGTCCAAGGAGAATTGCAATTTATATTTATCAGGGCAGACTCCAGAATTTCCCTGTAGAGAGAGCTCTGGGGTCTCCAGGGGAGCTGGAAGCTTGTCTTCGAGCCGCTCAGGTAGAGAAAGCAGCTTCCTGAGCGGATGTATGCTCGTGGTGCGGTGCGCAGAAGGAAGGGCTGCACCACGATGCCTTAGCTGCCCTTCGCAGCCCAGCTCACTTACAAAGGGTGAGGTGCTGTGAGAGTGTTCTTGTTGTAGTTCTCAGATCGGTGTTGTTGCAGAAAAGTCGGCTTAAAGTCTGACTGTGGAACCGAGTGGGACCTTTGATAGTCCTTCATAGAATGCCTGTGGATCCGGCATTCACAAATGCTACTTCCGGGAAGACAATCCTGATCGGACACCTGGAGGACTTACTACAACTCATGAGCCATTTACTGTGTGACTGCAGGGCACTGTGAGAGCCGCAGGCTATTTTTCAGATTTAGAGCAGGAAAAATGGTTGACGATGTGTGTGGCACACAGTATTGGAAAATTGGAACCCCTGTTATTAAGGCAGATCGTAAATGCCAGAACGGGGGTGGGGAATAGTAAGAACCTTTTGGGACATGTCCACATGAAAGCTCACTTTTAAGGCTTCCCAGAAAAGCTTTTCAATCACTTCTGGGGCAATTTGTGCCCATTTCACTGAAGGACATTGTGGGTCCGAAGGCCTTTTCTACTGGAATTTCCCTTTCTATCAGAGGATCCCCAATAGAAAGTGGTGGAAGCAAGGGATCCCTTGGCGTCTGCCTCCCTCTCCTGCCCTGCACAGCTGTTTCTTAAAACTGGGAAACACTTGGGGTCCACGGCACCTGTGACCTCTTTCCACCCCCCCCCCCAGTCTTCGCTGATGGTTCTTCCCTTGCACTTGGGTCTAGGTTGCCAGCTGGCTGGATTCAAAGCCAAATTGTCGCTTAGTGTGAAGTCTAGAGTTACCACCCCAGTGAGGCCTGAGAGAATTTAAGAGGGTCTCCATGGTTGCAGCTTGCCCTGCCTGTTCACAGGGACCCACAGCTGGCTTCCCAGGGTGTGGGCTCCTCCATTTCTGCAGAAGGTAGCCTCCATGGCTAGCTGCCTGTATCTGTTAGGTAACATGTTACACTCGCTCGGGTGGGACCTTATTACTCCCGTTTTATAGCTGGGGGGGCAAGGAACAAAACAATTCCTCTGCGCTCCTACAGCTAACCAACCGATGGGCCCAGATTTGGGACTCAAGACCGACTTGAGGGGTCCTGGCCCTAACTCTGTCTGTATGCTGCCTTCCTGGAGTCCCAGGGCAACGGACACGTGGCAGGATTCCCCGAGTATTTGTGGAAACAGGAAGGTATTGTTATCCTACGTTACCGACAGTGAAACTGAACTTGCAAAGGGAAAATTTCTTGCTCAGGAGTAGGAGTGACTGGGCCATCCCCAGAGACCCACAGGATAGAGGCCGGAAGGGGTTGAAGGTGGCTTTTTCCTTGCATCTCAGGTAGAGGGGATGGGGACAGTAATATGGGGGCCCAGAACTACTAGCCCAGCACTCGCTGTCATTGTTACCCCATCCTGCAGGGGTCCCAAACATGGAGTGAACTGTATGCTGGCTACACCTGCATAAAGGGCTGAGCTTAGTTTTCTTTCTGGCTCTCTCCAACTGGAAGGCCACCCGCAGACTTGTGATGGTCTCACTCTTCAGTCTCTCCAAACTGGAGAGCTGTGTATGATGCAGGAGGCCTAGTGCCACCCTCTTGGTCCCCCAGTGATGCGGGCAGAGAGGACCAGTCAGGGAGTCCCGGTCCTGGGTGGACGGCAGGAGCAGGTGGGGTAGGTGGGTGAGGGTCTTCACCTTGTGGAGGTAGAATGAGACCTGGCGCGGCCAGAGAGGGTGGAATTGGGTAGGGGCCAAGGCCAGCGCGGGTTCCCAAACCGGCTAATAGCCAAGTCAGTGTCCCCTCTTTCTCTTTTCTTTCCTGCTTCCCTCCTGGCAGGATTAGCCCAAGAGCAGGCTGGCTGCTACCAGTCTCTGCCCCGACGCCAGACTCTCCCTTCCCTCCCATTAGCAACCGCAGCGTTTCCTGGAATGCCAGTAACCCTGCGGGATTTGAGGGGGGCAAGTGGAGGGAGAGTAGGTTCAAGTACGTGGGAGGGGCTGTGGCGGCAGATCCCCCAAACCCTAGCTGTGCTTGTCGGGCGAGACCCCCGGAGATGAGGGGCCACTTCTGGGAGGGGCTTGAGGGTGAGCCCGGCCCCTCTCGGTGCCTGGGGTCCTTCCCTTTGGAAGGGCCGGTGACGCCTACCTCCTTGCGCAGCTAAAAGAGGGATGGAGATGCTCCCCAAATGTAAAAACTCCCACCGATGTCAGGGCCAGGCACGTCTCAGACTGTAGCACGCGCCAAAATTCACTGGGTGGTGTCGGGTGTATGGGGGTGCCCAGAAATCTGCCTTTTCTCTCCTGGCGCAGCAGGTTCTGCGATCTCCCGTCGCGATGCCCGGCGCTGAGAAGGGCCAGAGGCGAGCGCAGTGCGGCAGCCGCCGAGCCCCTGAGCCCGCGCGTGGGTTAGCAGCCGGCCGTCGGGCCCCCTTCCTCCCGCGAGGCTGCCACCCCGCGAACCTCCGGCGCAGGGCGCAGTCTCCCGGGATCCCGCAAGGGGGGAAGCCGCCGGGCGCCGCGCGTGCGAGGGGCTTGCAGCATCCCTGCAGCGCTACTCCGGGCGCCGCTCGCAGGAGCGACAAGCCTCCGCCAGCTCGGGCACTGGGTGAGCGAGGCGAGCCGGGCCCGGAGCGCAGGGGTCGCGTGTCGCCTCTGGCACCCTGCCGCGTCTTGCCCATTCTCCTCGTGGGTAACTGGGGCGCCGCTTCCGGCCAGCCCCTCGGGGGTCACGTCAGGCTTCCCGAGCCGGGACGGGGTGGGGTGGGGGTTGCGCCTGGCCGGAGGCCAAGCGGGGCACCTGCGGAGCGCGCCCCTCCCGGCTCCCAAAAGGACCGAGAGTCCCGCCCTCCCTCGGGGAGAGGTGATGAAGTTGTCAGGGATTCACAAGCACACAGTGTTTTCTCCCCCTTACCTATCCAGGTGAATTATTTGCGGTGACTTCTGATTTCCTTCCCCAAAGAAAACCACGTCCTCCCATCTTTCCACCCCCCTGCCTTAGCTTAAATGCTTATGAAAAATTGGTGGAAAAACATCTTCGGTGGCCTTTGGCTTCTCCTAGAAAAACAACCAAACCTCACCAGTAATAGTGAACGCTTGAAAATTCAAGGCTTTATCCCAGCCGTCCCTAGTTTGCAAACTGACAAACATGTTTGGACTTGCCAATGTCGGACTCGAGATGGCTTGGCCGAGGAATGACCGAAAATGTAAGATGTTAATCTTCCCTCTGTTTTTTCCAAGCCATCTATTGGCTGGCTAGTGATCGTGGCAGGATTGAACATTTCTGACAATGTACGGGCAGTTTATAGGGGGAAAAGGGTAGAATGTGGCACTCATGAAGTTCAATAGGAGGATCATTAGAATCCCCCTCCTTTTTGTCATTCCCTCTTGGTTTCTTTTACATGAAATTCCATATAAAACATAAACTATTTATATAAAAATTTGCAGTGTTACGTTAACCAAAAATACTAGGAATGGGACAATTAAGGAGCACGAAGCACAAATAGGCATATTAATTAGCCCACCTTGCACGTGTAGCTATGTGTTCTACATGGCATTTTTCATTACTACATGAGCTGTTAAATGTATAAAGGAGGTACATTTGTGGGCACATTAACACACTATGAGAACTCGAACGTGTTCATTTCCTGGCTTTTATGGGCCTGGTTGAGCTGCACGGGCTTTATACACACTCAGGCGCCCTGAACTCCCATTGACTTCTGAAGTCCCGCCTCCAAGGGTGGAGGGAGGCGAGGACAAAATGGCACAATGAAAGGTAAGCCAAACTCTAAATTGTCTGTGTGTGTCTGATGTTAACTGCGTCCTACAGTGACCTTGGCTTCAGGACAGGAGGAAGCTCTTGACTCCTTATGAAGTTGGGCCGGGTCCCTTTTTTCCACCAGTGGGCTTTTCAGAGACCACATGGCAAGTCCATTCTAACACTGCATTTTTTCCCCCACTGGCTTGCCCAGGCTGTCTTCTCAACTTTGTTATAAATATGAAACCTAATTTGAAGCTGCCCTGCTCACTTAACACACTACCCAGTTCTTTCCCTCAGTGCAAATGTGTTTGAAATAATTCTCACCCCCTTCCCACACAATGAAGCACTGTGGTTTCTACCTCTGGGGTTTCTGTGTGCCTTTATTCTCAATTGTAAAATTGAAAATAATTTAATAAAATAATTGGGTTCTTGGAAATGGATTGCCAAGCACAGAACAGGTAACCTGCCATAGAAATAAATAGTCTTGCATCCTGACGTGTGTGGCAGTGCAAGAGAATTAATTTAGATTATCTGGATTAAAAAAATTGCTTATGTATTTAAAAAAACTAACAAAAAACAGTACATAGCCCCACCTTCCAAATAGGAATCTAGCAAAAGAAGTAGCTTCTTTGATTCTGGAGTTAGAAAAAAGAACAAGCCTTTCAAATTCTGCTTGACAGTAGACAATGTAAATTAAGTCAGAGCCAGCTTTAAGATGGATGCATGCAAGAGACAGAGCTACACGACTACACTTGTCTTTAGGATGGCAAAGGGTTCTGAAGAAAAGTGAAAAATGTCACAGTTATTTTTGCATCCTGTTTACAGGAATAGATAGCAGATATTTTGGAGGGAAACGTGGTTTTTGTTGTGTTTTGTTTTGTTTTTTGGTGGAAAAGCACTTGTGAATGATTCAAATTTTTATATTTTATCTGGTGAGCATAGTCTGGGATAGATCAATTGACAGCTGAATTAAATACTGATAATTTTAGAAGATGTGACTTGTCATTTTGGTCTAAAACTATTCCATTTAATAAAAAAGTCAAATTAAACATGTATATAACAGCCACCACAACTAAGTGCTTTTTGTATGTTAGGCATCATGTTTAGTACCTTATTAATATTATTTATCTTCTTCCTTATGAAAGCCTTTGATATCATCCCCATTTAACAGATAAAAACAGACAGCGTATGAGTAACCTACTTAGTGTCATATGGATAATCAATGATAAAACAAGGATCACCTGCTTCTAAAACCCAAGTTTAACCACTTCTCTAAGCTGCATCCTTCCACTAATGTCAAAAGCCATGTTTCAGTAAACAGGAATTCACACAACTTTGTATTAAAATAAACTTTAATAAATTTAAACATTTCAAGTCAAAAATGATAGAATTCGCTATGATCTTAGACTTTGAGAAAAATATACTTAACTTTCAAGAAGGTGGTTTTATTTGCCAGGTCCAAAATGTTTTACTTTACTGTACTGTTTTGAAACGTTATTTTTTTGGAACACGACTGGTGGTAAGGTTCAGAAATGGAAATGCCAATATAAAAGATGAAATGCTGGAACATTTTCAAGTTGTAAACTTGAGGGAGCTCAACTGGGGAAGTTAATATGTATATCAATTTCATATCAGACAATTTGTAAGCCATGGATTTTGTGTGGTCTCACTGTCTGTCGAAAAAAATATTTTTAAAGCATTTGTTTGCTAAATCTGTAACTCCAAGGACCAAATTCTCTGGCTTGTGTACTGAAGATATTCAGCGTTTTGACTGTTAGGAAGAGCTGAGAATTAATCCTTGAGAAAAATTCCTTCCATTTCCAAGTCTGCCAATGCAGGATTTTCAGAAAGGGTAGTTGACCAAGGAAATTAAACTCCCTTTTACTATGCAGATGTCAAGAAAAAGCATGCTCTTCAAAGCAAAGCTGTGAAACAGGAATTTTTTCTTCTCTCTGAAATATGTTTTCCTCTTGATGTTTGTTATCTACATTACATTTGATTTTTCTATGAAAAGTTTAGTTTCTTTATTCCTTGTTACTATGTAGTGTTGATTATTTATAACCATTAATATTATGTAAAAGAATTTAAGAGCTCAACTACAATTTTCCAATTTTCTACAGCTGTGAAAAAAGCAAACTGGAATTAGCATACAAGCCATTTAGGTTGGATCTTATATTTGGTCCTAACAATCCCAATTCTTAGAAATAGCAGGATTATTTTGTGGTCGAGGATTCTTTATTTAATAGTATTTATCAAATGTGATGAATTAATGTGCTGTCTTCTTAATAGGGAGCTGTAGCTACTGGTTTTCCTTCCATAGCACGCACTTGGAGTTGTTTTTCAGTGCTCTGAGAGTTAATGAAGGCCAATTTAAAGCAATTTTCTTGAAGATTGCTGCTCAGCCCTGTCTGACTTGTAATGCTAACACTTATGCCAGGCAAGAGAGAGAGGTTAGTAAATACAATTATATTAATATTGATGTTATTTTAGTTCCTTAGAATTCAGTTATCTTGTAGGCAACCAGTCACATTACTAGAGCCCTGATATATTCAATGCATACATTATACCAATAGACCTAGTGTTTAAACAGACTTTGAAACTTTGAGAAGGACAACATGAAAATAGTGTTCAGGCTGAGCTTGCTCTGAGCTTATGAAAGAAGGCAAAATACTCTCTTTTTTAACTCTACTAGATGAGTCATTGGCATTTCTTACCTTAGATATGTGACTGCTATATTTATCATAAAATTATGTTGTTATTTTTTGAAGAGGTGAAATTATTTTACTCTGTTATAGATATTATTTTTGGTCACATTCTTTTTTGGGGGGACACTAGAGATTGAACTCAGGGCCTTGCATTTACTAGGCAAGCGTTCTATCACTGAGCTAAATCCCCAACCCCTGGTCACATATTTTGAGCAGTGTATACTCTTTCAGATGGACTTAAAATTAACAGAGAATCAAGCTCAGGTTGGGTATAATGAACACACACAATTCGTACAGAGGCTAGTTCATTGATCTGTACACAGGGAATACTCAGTAGGTTTGCTTTACCTCAGTGACTTCATTATTAGGGAAAAAAGAGAGAAAAGATGACTTTCACACATTCTTTTGTCATTCTATAGCCTCTCAGCCATTTTGAAGTTTCACTTTTCATTTTAAAAACAAAATTTCATAGGCTCCCTTTCAAACAATTTAATTCACCTCTAGCACCTAAAAATAAAACACAAAGCAAAAATTTGCTTTTGGAAAATTATATTACTGAATATATTATTGCATGGGATTTAATTTGGTAAAATATTTTGTACCTTCGATTTCTTTGAGGCCAAAAGGAAATAAATTTCCCTTAAGAGCAAAACATATATGTGAATGATTTCAAAGATAGAGACTAAAAGGTAGTTCTACAAAACAGAGTATTTTTTGTTCCCTCTTATTTGAATTATGTCACTTTGTCTAGCAGGGTTTAAAAATTCTAATGACAAAAGATTAAGGATAGCTAATTTGCAATTAAAACTAATAAACATATATTTATAAATTATTTTGCAATTTTTGAGCTGTACAGTGGAGATTATTGATTTACCAGACATGAGACCTAGCATATTGAAAAAATCAATGATAAATGCTATATAAATGTGATACTAGAAAAAAATTGCTTAACCTCTTTCTTCTCCAAGTTTCAATTTTTATCAATGCATTAGGCTGTGCCCTTTTATATGAATACCACATTTTCAAGACACTTAAATGAAATATAAAATAAGGCAATTTAAATTTCTAAAGTGAAGTCAGCAATTTGTATTCGGTGCGTAATTTATTTTTTATATTTGAATGATGGGTAGGTAAGTCCAGTTGCATTTCCATATTGAACCTTGTTTTCCAGTTTGTATTTTAATATGAATACAAAAAAGTGCTTTTTAAAACTGAAAGCATTGAGGTTGGCACTTAAAGTTTCTTTGAATATCGAGAAAAATTAAATATTTTGTAAGTATAGTGAGCATTTTTATCTCATGACCATTTTGAAAATAATATTCAATTTACTTTGACAGGAAATAATTTGAAGATATTTTATTAAAGGTGATCTTTATAAAGCTATACAAACATATTCTCTCTTTGGTTTCTTTTTGTCTCTCATTAACATGGAGAATAAGGAAGTGTGTATAATTTATTACTATTTAGTAACTTTATGAATGGTCTTTCTCACATTCCCCCCTTGGAAACCATTAGATAATCTGTTTTTGTAATACTGAGTCGAACATTCAGTGTAATACTCTTTTTCACAACAGCACATAATCATAGGATTATTACACATCTCATAATTTTTAAAGGTGTCTTAAACCCATTCACGTTTATGCCTGGGCTGAGTTTCCCAGAGTTACAATCTTCAATTCTTGTTCTCAAAAGCAAACAAACAAAAAAATGTTACCCAAGATGCACATAAAACATGCATTAAAGGAGTTTCCTACTCTATGTTTTTTTATTATCCCTCTACCTTACCACCCACTAGTGTTGTGGATTTAAGAGAGTCGACATAATTGAGTAAGTAAATTACCAAAAACCTAGGCAGCTGCTGCAGACACCTAGCACTAGGCTGTGCCTGGGCTCTAATGTTCTCGTATTAGCACATTAAAACAGGCAGAAAGGGGCTCTTAATTACGCCGTGCTTTATGGGAGCACAATAAATTCCTTTTGTTGACCTGGCTGCAAACTCAATGGTGTTTTTGTGTAGTGTCGAAGTAAGAGATATCAAAAGTCTTAGATTGAAGGATTATTCTGAGTATTTAAGGAACGTGTAAGAAGGTAGTAATGAGCCCCCAGCACAACCGAATCTGCTCCTCTGAATGCGGAAAGTACTAGTTATTCAACATTTCAAACTGACAGCTTGTAAATGTAAATTTTATTAAATGCACAGCAATAAAAATTTGTAGGTTTCTGTCACTTTGAATTTTAGTGGCTCAAAATGAGGCCTCTAGCCTTTTAAATCACAGCAGGTAAAAGCAGAGCTCTCATGCATTCAGCATTTAAAAATGAGAACCTTCTTAGGTTCCTCTGTGTTCATTTGTTCACATTTTGCAGAATTCAAGTGTTGTGGCGGTAAGTGGCCTGCATCTTCCATCAGCTTTAAATCACAGTTCACAAAGTGAACTGAGTGAAGGTCGTGGGAGAGCACCAAATAGTAACAAATATTACAGAGGTAAAAAGGAAAATACGAAAAAAGTAAGAGACAGTATCAGGTAATAATTCACAGCATGGAGGAAGTTGCACAACTGAAAAAAACTAGTGAAGTTCATTCTCAGGCAGGTTACGGAAAATAGAAAACTCAAGTCATGTAAAGTGAACATGTAATGAGAAAATGTTGTGGTGAGTAAACTCTGTGTTACAATTTCATAAAGGCTTCTAAACAATAGAAGGAAAGTTAAAAATAGGAATATCAAGGATCGGTTTATTGGCCAAATGATCAGTAGATTTTCATTTAAGGAAAGTCCAATGCTGGATTTAAGAGGCAATTGTTTCCAATGCTCTAACCTTGCTTAGTAGTAACAGAAGTGTTTCATTTCTGTATTTATTGTCTTAGAAGCAGTTTCAGTTGATACTTGACCAATGTTAAAGTTTAAACATAGAAACTGAATATGGAGTTTGTCAAACAATATTACTTTAGCTTAGTGATTACTGGTGTTGCAAATGACTTTTCTGATGAGACTTAGGAGAACGCATTGGGCCACCTGCAGTTGTTAAATATCCCCCTGGCACTTTTTCTAAGTGTTGAAGTAGTACCCTGTGTTTTGGCCACATTCCAGTTTGGGCTAATGGCATTCGTCCTCTCAAAGTTTCCTTTGCAGTTTTAATTGGATTTGACCCTTTTCTTCACTTTAAGGAGACTTATCCTTGAAACATTCCCATTCTGGCAGAAAGAAAAGAGACAATCATCTTTTCTTTGGCTAAATTTCTGGGGAGTATTATAATGTTCTGTGCATGGCTGAATTTCAACATTGCGCATGTGTAAGTATTAGAGGGTTTTAGCATTTCTAAGTATTCTTTGATGTGTGCTTACGTTCTTCCTTCAAATGGTTTTAATTTTAGAGTACTTAAAAGGATGGTAGAAAGCAACTATTTTCAATGCACGGACTCATTATCTTATTTTTAAAATAGTGGACTCAAGAAAGCCTTATGATAACCCATACATATTTAAAGATTTTGATTACTGAGACAGTAATTGTATTTTAGGGGCCGACTTCCCTTTCTGTATTAAAATTCAAAGCCCTTTCTCAAAAATCTGTCTGGGTCAGCTAACAGCTACTTGAAATTTACAAGTTTAGTACTTCTTGTTATTACTACTTCTACTGAATTAAAATTTGAGTTATGTATAGAGGGCACATCGGTTAAATAATTAAATAGGGCTTTCTTAGCTAATACATTTAAATTCGAGAGATGGCCACTTTTAGGTTCATTTCTAATTCTGGTTTCTCGCCTTCCCCTAACACTTCTGCTTCATTCTGCTGTCGAGGTCAATTCCTCGTCTTGGTAGGATTATCAACACAATCCGTCCTCTGTATACCTGCACATTCTGCATCTCAGAGTCAACTAATATAGATGGAAAATATTGGGACAAGGGATTTCATCTGTGCCAAACAGACTTTATGTTCTTTCCTTATTCCATAAATAATACAGGATAACTATTTACATACCACTTATATTTCAGTATGTACGAAAAGCATTCTACAGATGATTTAAAGTACACACAAAGATATGCGTGAGTCATATGTGAATACTACACTATTTTACATAAAGGACTTAACATCCTTGGATTTTGATACACTTTGGGCTTCTGAAACCAACTCTCCATGCATACCAAGCAACAACTGTATTTTGTGGCGCTCTGTGGAAGAGAAGAGGGTTGAAGTAAAAATAGAGAAGTGGTCCTTACAACCATGGATTTTCAGAGCTGGAATTTTGTCACCCTACTTTAATCTACTTCATATTTCTTTTTTCCTCTGATTACATAATGTGTAACTATTACAAATCATAAGCTTTATGAAGAAAAATACTTCAGTTTTTTCTTCCCTGGCCCGCTGCAGGCCCCCATCCTAGATCATTCCCAGTGGTAATGAGGTAGGAGAGAAGCAATGAAGGTAGTTAGAAAGGAGACAAGGAAACTCCATTTTTCATTTTGTTCGTGACCTTAAACTCTCGGTCAGATCTGTGCTCAGCTCTGTGTGCAGGCATGATAATCACATGAGGAGTATCTGTAGTACAAGGTTCAATAGCCCCCCGATTTGCCTGGTCTGTTCCTGCCCTTCAAGACTGAGGACATCAAGGTAAGAGTAACTATTTTTCAGGGTTTTCAGGGACATGGAATTGCCACCTTTCACAGTGTCTAGTTTCGCACTTTCCCTGTGTACTGCCTAGAAGTTTCCAAACCTATAAGCACCTCAAACCCCAGGAAAAATAGACCCCCGAAGACCCACCCTACGAAAAGATTACCTTCTCCAAGCAGTTACCCCATGGTGGGAAGTGAGGCTGCCCTGTCCCAGGCAGGATCAATCCTCTAGTGGAAACCTAATTGTCCTTCAAGTCCTAAGGATTTCCTTGGAGCTACAAAACCAGAACTGAGATAATTGTCCACACGCTGGCCCACAATGACTAATTGTTAAAAGCTAGCCTTGTTCTTTTGTGAATGGGCAAATCTGAACCACAGCGTCAGAACGTGCCCTCTCCACTTGCTCAAGTTGGGAGTCCTTTTCTTCTTCTTCCTTACTTTAAACTCTGCCTAATATATCTGCCTGTGCTTCACAATGGTAACTGTTATAATTTAGATTTAGTGTGTTCCCCAAAAGTCTCACGTGTTCAAAGGTGGGACTTTTGGAAGTTGATTGGAAGGGTTATACTCATCAGTAGATTGATTCATTGATGAGTTCATGACTGAATGTGCTGTGAGGAGGTGGGGTCTGGTTGGAAGAGGTGTGTCACTGGGAGTGTGCCTTTGGAGGTTATTAACCCCCCACACTCGCCCCAGCTCCTCCCTTCTCTCTCTGCTTCTTGGCTCCCATGAAGTGAGCAGCTTTCCTCTGCCTTCCCCTTCCACCATGTTCTGCCTCAGAGCCAGTCGGCCATGAACTGAATTCCCTGAACCATGAGCCAAATTATACTTCTCCATCTTTAAGCTGTGGGTGCTGAGTATTGTGTCCTAGCAATGGAAAAGCTGACTTAAACATGAATCCTGACATTTTTTCCATGATGAATCAAAAGCTTACTGAGCAGACTGAATCCCTATCCCCATATCCTCTTTGGATGATTGCTCAGACCCTAGTTAATGACAGTGGTTACTGACATTGCTTTGGTATTGGACCTTCCAGGCCCAAATACATTTTCATACATAGTTTTATGTGATTGATTTCACAAATAAATGGACTCATATACCTGTTACATAAGTAGCTTTTAAGGTGGCCTTGTAATATTACTTAAAGAGCTTTCCAAATTAGTGCATATAGATATTCTCTTAAATTAGGTTTTTAAATTCATATTCTTAGGCTTTCCACTCCCCTACTATTGAATGTTTCACTATTATAACCACGTTCCTTGCATGTCCTCCTTTATATGTATGTGAGATTAGTGCTCTAGCGTGAACACATGTGGATCATACTGTAGTTTTCTGGTTTTGTAATTGAGGCAGCCAGGGTCCATAGAGATAAAGTGATCGATCTCAGCACACACATGTACAGCAAAACCAAGATCACACCCCAGGTCTCCCAGATTTTAGGGTACTGACTTTTCTGTTGGACCTCACATACACTAGCCACTCTGAGGTTCTTTCTATCTTTTCTTCATTGCATCATCTTCAGAGACTGGCACATTGGCTTCTGACAACTGCCTGCTCCATCCCTCACTGAGAATTGCTCTTGGCTGCAAGCACTGCTTCTTCTAAGGTTATCCTCCTCCTAGAGTCTGTTCCATGATTAGTGACTGATGAGTACAAGTATGCAAAAAACTGCTTTCCTTGTTTCAGTGTGAGACAGATCAGAGTACCTTGTAGGATGAGCTGAGGCCACCATTGCAATTACATTCAAATACATTCATTCATTCAGGCGCAGCTTCTTGTTCTGCTGATTCCAGATTTCCTTGCAGGAATATCTCACAGGAACACTCTCCAGTACAATTTCTGCAAGTGACTCGCTGGCTTGAGTCCATTTCCAGTGTAGGGGAGGTAAAGGTTTTCCTTCTGCCACTCTAGGTTCTGGACTGGGGCCTCTGTAACAGCAGGCAGATTAACAACAGAAAAACAGAAGTTTATTAGCATGCATATCATGCAACTTGAGGATGATTAACTTAGAGACGTGGGTAGAATTTGGGCTAAATACCACCTTTAGTTGAACAAAAGAAGGGTGAAAGTTGTGGGAAGATGACTAGGAAGAGTACAGTCAACTAGAGTGAGGCTTGCCATGCAGATTTAACTCACACCCTTCTCTATTAGTAAGACTTGTGATTTAGAACTATCCTTGTCTTACTGGTAACAGAGAGAGACACACTTACGAATGGCAGTTCTCTTTATGAGTATAAATTTCCTTTAGCAAGGGTAATTAATACTATTTTTCAGAGCTTCTCCTGTGTAAGCTGTTTCTTCAAACACACTGTTCAAAATAATTCTGCATCAAACAGGCATGTTTTAGATGGCATATTCTGGTCTCCTACAGTTATAGTTTGGGATGGTTTATCCTGGTTTCCTATATTAGAGACCTCAATCCAAGAAGCCATGAAGTCTCCTCTATCAGCTATGGAACCTCTGTGTATGTGTGGGTATTTTCAGAGCTCTCTGACGTGTTTCAGTGATTTGTTTTTCCACACATATATCAGCACAACATAAATCTCCCTTCCTAGTAACAATGCATTTTGTCATAGACATCCCTGAATACATATCAGTCTGGTTAGACACATTACTAAATGCACTATATCTTTTGCTGGATATGTTCTTTTTATTACATATATTTTAAGTGCATTATATTTATTATAATATTGTGAAAGTTAGCTTTTTATTTTCATTTAATTTTCTATTAGTTTCTGGTATAAAGAATTGTAATTGGTTTTTGCATATTGAGCTTATAGTAAGTCTCTTACAGCAAGGAGACTTGCTAAATTCACTTATTAAAGTCAATGCCATCTATAATTTCTTTTTTATCTATAATTCTTTTAGATTTTCATTGTACATAATTATATTAACTTCAGATAATGACAGTTTTGACTTCTTATTTCTGGTCATTATAATACATCAATGAAGAATGTTAATGACAGTGGGAATTCTTCTCAACCTCAAAGGACAACTTTCAATATTAACCATGAAGTATAGTGTTTGCTCTAAGTTTTTTGTAAATTCTTTCATCAGATTAGGAGAGTTCCTTTCTAGTTTTCTCTTACTAAAAGGATATTTAAAAATCAGGAGTGTTTGAGTTCTATTTTATTATAATATTTTTCTTCTTTCCTTTGAGATTATCATGTTTTTATTCTTTAATCTCTAAATGTAGTGTATTACATTATTTAATTTTATAATGTCAAACTAACCTTGCATTCCCTTATCATGACTTTGAACCATTTTTACTGTTTTTCTTTCTCTGACATATATACTATTGTAATGTATTTTAATCCTACCCCTTTAAACTCTACAGGGTATTATTATCTAATATACTTAATATTCATTTATTTACCAATATGATTATCACTTTCTTTTTTTATTTTATTTTATTTTATTTTATTTTATTTTATTTTATTTTAAACCAAGAACATGTATTGGTACATTCTACATACAATGGTCACATTCATTACATTAATTCTGTACCTATACATGATGTATCTTGGTTCTCCCCCCTCTCTCCCCCTCCCCTCTGCACCCTCCCTCCCTATTTACAGCAGGTTCATTCATCATTTTCCATATTTTCCCTTTCCCCTCTTTTTCCCCTGTT
>PVJO010020876.1:6710-31140 GCA_004026905.1 Hystrix cristata
TTTTTTTTTTTTTTTTTTTTTTTTTTTTTTTTTTTTTTTTTTTTTTTTTTTTTTCTTTTCTGTGTCAAGAATCAAACTCAGGGCCTTGTACTTCCTAGCTAAGATCTCTAACCACTGAGCTAAAACCCCAGCCCCCATTGAGCTGTCTTAAAATCAGTTTTCACATTTTTTGTCAGTCATTTCATCCACTTCAGTATCTTTGGAATCTATTACTGGAGTTATGATATTTACAAGGTATCATACTACATTGTTTTTTCATATTGCTTGTGTTCAAATGTTAAATTTTGTGCATTTGGCGGAATGGATATCTATCACTTTTATGAACTGGCCTTATTAGTAACCATTTTTCTCCTGAAGATGTATTTTGGGAAATTAGTTTATGATGCAACTGAGTTTGTTTCTATATTGGCACCTGAGGTTTCTTTCATTTTGGTTGGCAGGTTTGAGAATAATGAACCATACTGAATTTGGAGAGAGCAGTTCAGGCAGGTGAGGTGTAGACATCAGAGTGTATGGGTGCATCCTATGTAGCTACTCTTAAAATGGGGATGGTGGCCCCTGCCAGATGATGGAGGTGTCCTCAGGCATTGCTGATATTGGCTGTTATTTAAAGCATTTTTTGAGCCAGCTGCTTCAAAAACAGCTGGTAATGTTAGTAGTAAGGGGACTGAAGCATTTGTCTTCTGATTAGACACTGGCATAGACTACGTACTTTGAGCAGAGAGGTGGGACAAGATTCACAGCACTCCTCTATGACACTTACACCAGTTTTACTGGAAGTGCATGATCAGACAGCATGCAGAGGTAAACAATGCAGGGAATAATATGAATAGAATGACAGCAAAAGTAGTGTTTTTCTTCCTGGCATGCCCCACCCAGCAGTGAGACCTTAGACCCCTTCCTAGTGTGAGATGGGCAAATGGCTAGAGGCTTTAAGGTTCCCTGATATTTTCAGTACTCATCACTTATCCAGGAACAGTGGGAATGGATACACAAAATTTTCTGGGACACCAAATTCCTCTCACTGAGGTTCTTACAGAAATGAGAAAAAAAACAGAACGTGGCCTACACTGGACAAAGTTTCTCACCAGACATTCTTAGACTTTGCACCCCGTGAGCAGGGCAGCAGTAATCATTGCTCAAGGTAACTTAGCATGCCTCTCTGGCCTGGGAATAAGTGGAACTGTGGAGTTATTTTTCAACCTTGTTAGTGATAGGTGTTTATGGGCAGCACTTGGAGAAGGATGAGAATAATAGTGGATAACCATCCTCAGTCCTAGAACCCATGCAAAACTACACATGACTGCCCACCTTTCTCATCTTGCAGGGCAGGATCCTCAATCCTCCAGTTCCTTGGGCAGGGATCCAACTCCCTATTACATTGTCGAACCTGCCTGCTTCCCAATGGAGCACTCTGTTATGGTTTATATAGAGACTGTTTCCCAGAGGTTTCATATGCTTATAGGCAGGGCTTTTGGAAAGTGGATGAATCATGGGGCATCATAGCTGACTCGTTGTTGGGAGATGGGGTGTAGCTTAGAGAGTTGGGTCACTGGGGATGTGACCTAGAAGTATCTCTCTCCCAGATCCTCCTTTCTTTCTCTACTTTCCTCCACCATGCTCCTCTGCTATGCAGTATCTTCCTCGGAGCCAGTTGACCATGGGCTATAACCAGGTGGCAAAAGAATCCTCCCATCAAGTTGTGGATGTAGAGTATTGTGATCCAGTGATGAGAAAAGCGAATATGATTTTGGTGCCAGGACTGTGTTTCTTTCTATGATTATCTGTTCATATGGTTCAGAAGACTTTGCAATGTTTCATGAAAAGAATTTGGCCAGGTTCAGAAATGCCAGCTAAAGCAGCCCAGGAATACTGTAAACTGAGCTTACTGGGAGATTCCATCCAGAGTTCAGAAGACCAGAGTGCTGATGGGAATGTGAGGAGTAAAGGCTTGGATCAAGTGATTTCAGGTGGGAACAAAGAATCCAGTGGCAGTTAGACTCAAAACTATGCATGTTCTGCTCCAGCAGAAAATGTGTCAACGTTTCCCCTGTGTCCTGAAAATTTTTCAGAAGACTGAGATTAAGGGTGCCATACTAACTAATCTGGTGGAGCATATGTCAAGGTAACCCAATGTTCAGGCTGTAGCATGAGTTCTACTTGCTGCTTTTAGCAAAATCTATAGTGAGAAATAGGAGCAAAATCCAGAGCCAAATGATGTGAGGCTTGGCCAGAAGAAAGCACTGGCAAAGTTGATAACTTGGAGAACTTGGTTGCTTAAAAGATTAGCATTAGAAAGAAGCCAATTACTTTAAATCAGGACAATAATAAAGATGCACTGAGGGTATATTGGGATTCAGCAAAACTCCACTCTTCATTGGCTCAAGTATGTAAAAGTTTAAGGATAAACACCTCAGAAAGAGTTTGCTTTGGAAAGAGTATCCAGGGTCCCCTGTTCCAGAAGGGCCACCTAAAGAATATGTTTCCTGAAATTTAATTGAGAAGGCTCAGCCATTCAGGTAGTTGGAGGCCTCTTCAGCCATGATCCAAGGGGGACTGGCTATTGCTTAACCTCGGGACAGACGCTGGCATCACCCATGTGGTGCTGGTTTTACAAGCATACAGAATGCAAGAGTTGTGGGGAAGGGAGGCTTCTACCCAGATTTTAAAGGAAGGCCTGAGAGACCAGGAAGTGTATTAAGCTGTGATGGTAAAGCCAAAAATGCAGCAGAGATCCCAAGCAGTTAGATATGCTAAGAACATAGATCATCTACTGAGGAAAGCTTGAGGCAGTAAGCAAAGCCAGCACAAGAGAGCTAGCAATCTGTAGGGGCAGGGCCACCCAAGTCCTTTGGATTTGACATCTCACCATCACCTGTCTTGTGTGTTGGACATGGAAATGTAGGATTTAATTTTTGCCCTGTTGTGTTTCAGTCATCCTTTGATACTATTCCTTTCTATCCTTCTGTTCCTCCCTTTTGTAATGGGATTATGTTTATGCTATGCCATTGTGTATTGGCAGTATTTAACTTTCTTTTTTATTTTTACAGTGGTTCACAGCTAAGACTTTTCTTAAGTTTCACAGAGGACTTTGGACTTGGGCTTTTTAACAATGCTGTAACTGTTAAGACTTTTGTGAATATTAGCAATGGAGTCAATGACTTTTGAATAAAGAGATATACATGAGTTGTGGGCAACCAGGGGTGGAATGTTATGGGTTAGATAAAGAATGATCCCCGAAGCCTTCATGCACTTATAGTTAGGGTTTCTAGAAGGTGACAGCATTAAAAAAAAAAAAAAAGAAAGAAAGAAAGAAAAAAAAAAGATATAAGGTGACTGAATCATGGGTATGATATAGCTGACTTGCTGTTAGGGGTATGGTTTGGTCAGAATAGGTGGTCATTGGTGGCATGGCCTTGAATGGCGTGTTTCCCTCCCCAGATGCTCCATTCTCACTCTGCTTCCTGGCTGCCATGATTTGAGTAGCTTTTTTCCACTATGACCTCTGCTATGCCGTATTCACTTTGGGGCCAGATGACCACGGACTTTAACTGTGGGCCAAAATAAACCTCTTTTAAATTATGAGTGTCAGGTATTGCATCTCAGTGACAAAGGACCCAGCACTGTGAGAGTGATTGCACCAAGCAAAATTCAGCATGTGATACAGCCACTCACTGAGATAATACAGTGGAATGTATTTGGAGTCCCAGTGATGAGAGAGGTTAGAGGTTTCTGACCCCCAAGCAGTCTAAATTCAGACAATATGTTCCTTCCCAAGATGACTTCTGGTTCAAGCACCCTAGAGATTTGCTGGAAAATGAATTATTTTCTCAAGCCAGGCAACTTATCTGTTTAGATTGTAAGCCTGAAAGGTACACAGAATGTTGCAGTGGCTATGGATTATAGCTATGGGTTATGGATATCTGCCCTGGGAGTCTGTTGAGACTCCGTCGTTCACCTTTCTTTCTGCTCAAGGGAGACTCCCTCTCCCCAAGCTGGGGTGGTGCTGGGGTGGCAGATGCCAGGATATTTTGTTTCTCCTATTATGCAACTGTCTTTGGATTTTATAAGATTTCTATTTTCCTCCTGTCGAATTCAAGTGTTCCCCTATGGTCACTCACTTCAAAATGTTCCACACATCTATTGTTTTTCTTCTTCTCTGTGGTGGATTAGGTGAGTTCTTGTTGATTCTATTCTGCTATCTTGTTGACCTCCCTCTAAAACATGGTGAGATACATTTAAAAATATTTGAATTTAAACTAACACTCAGTGATTTAGCCCTATATGTGTATTAAATAACATCACTTTGACTGCTTAAATACTCAATAAATATACTAAAAATTGAAAAAAGCAGAAATTTCCAATTATTTACGTAACGATTACCTGCCAGACTTTCCAAATATATGATTTAAATCATAAGTATACCATATCAGATTTAAGAGCTTTAGTCACTTAAAATGCACACGAAACTTACTTCAAATTATCTAAAAATTTAAAATATTTCTACCTAACCTTGTTATAAAATTATCAATACAATGGGTACAGATTTCTTTTGCATTTTTATTTTTGCTCTCATTCCCATTCTTGGTCCCATGCTCATTCTTAAGCTCCTTAGCAGACCATCTTGGGTTTCCAATAACTTTATCAGGCATATTTTCATATATTCATAAGATAAGAGATATATTCCAAGACAGAAATACCAGACTAGTGTCCCATTTTGTATCAGTCAGCTTTTCAATCACTGTTACTGAGTACTTGAGATACACAAATTAAAGAAAGAAAGGTTTATTTTGGATCTTGCTTTCAGAAGTTTCAGCCCATGGTTGGCTGGCTCCAAGGCAGAAGTAAGATGGGAGCAGGGCACAGCAGGGGAGAATTTCTGCCCTCATGGCAGCCAGGAAGCAGAGAGATGTGTCAAAAGCAAGAAAGGCAGTGGCCAGAAACCAGGCACATTCGACAAGGTCATGCTACATCTCTTACCCAGACGCACCTGAGCATGCTTCGATAATCTCTTTGGTGTTTCTTAAGCCAATCAGGTTAGCAATCAAGGCCAACTATCACACATTTCTACTGAAGTGGCAAGTTCCAAACTTTAGCAGGAGTGCTTCAGGCTGGCACTTTTCATTACTCAGCTTTACTTATTACATTTGGGAGACTTTGTGAACCCAACTATTTCTGCTAGGTTTTAGCTTTGTAGATCCTGTTTCCTTTCTCAAAATTGTTTCAGAAGTTTTGTTTGGCCTATGTCACATATCCACTGGAAAGAACAGTGAGTGTTCTATTAGCCCAGACAGTTGGAATAATGGAAAAGAGTGGCCCAAAGACATCTCATTATCAATAATTTAGCCAAGGGACAATGGATAAGTCTGCGTAATCAGTTCTCCTCTTGAGAACATTAGCCTAACCTATAACTTTGGAACACGTTTCTTATTCCTCATGTTATTTGGTCATTCTGTGTACAGCAACATATTCTGGACCCAGTTCCCACCTTTCTTAAGAGCATTTGTCATAAAGCATGCTCATATTCACTTATTCAACTGACAGAGAAAGGTTCTGACCTGAGGAGTGAAAATATACTTAGCAGCAAAAATGGAATACTTAATTCCCATACTTACTGCTATTGTTTGAACACTTTTCCCCAAAACCCACATGTTGAATAATTGGTCCTCAGCTCAGTGCTACTGGAGGTAAGACCAAGGAGAAGTGAGACCACTGATGACATGACCCTTTGAGGAGGAATTAAGACTTTGGCCCCCTGTCATCTCTCATTCACTTCCTGGCCACCATGAAATGAGCAACTGAGCCACTTCCTGCAATTTGCACTCCCACTGTGCTGTACCACGCCGCCACAGGGCCAGAGGAACAGGACCATGTCCCAAAGGAATGTGGCCAAAAGCATAAGCCAGAACAAACAGTTTCTTCTTTTGAGGCATTTATCTAAGATTTTTGGTCACAGTAACAGAAATTAAAATCAATGAATATAATTACATATTACTAAAGTAGCCAATTTTTCTGTATTATAAATAATCACCTAAGTGTTTTATATTTATTTCCCTCTTTTGAGTATTATTTTGAAATTGTAGGTTTTCATGGAATGAATTCATTCTATTATGTTTCTCACTGAGGCTCAATTTTGAATTTTGATATGGCTCTTTTGTCCTTTCAGTGCCTCTGAAAGCCATGAAAGCATTCTTGTTTTTCTTTTTTTCAAAATAGTTAGCTAGACTTGAGTTTTCCCTACTATGAGATATATATATATATATAATTAGCTTTTTCCTTTTGCTCCCCCATTTAGTGACAATTTATTGCTTGTCTTAGTTGTACTACTGGTAGCCAATTTAAGGCTGTGCCAAAGTACATTAGTGAGGCAGGTGCAAAAGAGATTTCTTTTTAAAATCTTGAGTATACTGTTCCCAATGTCATAGTGAACCTTTGTGCATCTCTTTTTCTTTGTCCCAGTAGAAATATTTTAATTTATTCTTTTAAAAAAAACCTAAATGATTATTTCCTCCTCTAAGATTTAATCTTATTGTCTGTTTTTTATAGTACTGAAAGTTCTCATTAACTGCTTTCAATTGTGTTTACTGCAGAAATTCTTTCATAATTTTGGTTCTCCTACACTGAATTTTGTTTTCAGATATTTTTATGAAACAATCAAGGTACTAATGAGCTGTTTTAAAATATACGATTGTATGGTTAGTTTGTCCCAAGTTACAATATATACTAATAATTTCTTTGGCAAATTTGTTCAGCAAAAGATTGAAACATCTTATATACTACAAGTGGGTATATTATAGATTAAAGGACTTTTGTTGTCTATAATATATTTGATTCAGTAACTATGTATTTTTCTGATCTGGATATTATATAGTTCCAGTGGCACATTCTATACCTGTGAGTGAATGAATAAATCTTGTACCTACTCTGCACTCTAATTTACTGGAGACTTGGAACAATTTGGGATTTAAATTGTGTAATTAGTTTGCCTTTCACGCAGGCACGTTCTAGACATAAAAGAACAGAGCTCACCCAGAGTAATAACCAGCCCATGACAGGCTTATCAGCTGGACAGATGGCTTGATTCTGGGTAAGTGTCCACTTCTTGATTGCTTGGAAGCACCCTGGGTATAGTATTAAAAATTGGACAGCAACACAAAATCTCAGAATTATGTGGATGTTGAAAATAATAGAATAAGAAACAAGAGTGATGTTAAATTTAATTTATAAATAATTTTAAAGTACTCTTGGTGATGTTTGTATTGTTTTAATATTCAGCAAAAGTGGTTACATCTGTGGGTATAATTTCCTCGAGGTGTGTGGTTTGCAGCCTTTTAGTTCTAGTTTACTTGTCTTTTTGAATCTAAAAACTTAGAATGAGAAAATTTCAACTTCGGACCTCACTTTATTTCACTGACAAACATATTTAATTTAAATTCTATTTTGCTTAGAAATAAGGTAATTTTTACCACACTTTGTACCTGAGAAGATGACATCATATTCTCTGTTTCATTCCGCCCTCTTCCTCTCTCTCTCTTTCCTTCACGTGGGAAGCCATATCCATCGGGAGGACCACACACCGTGCTGCTGCTGCATTTGTGATATGGAGAACTGACAATAGCTCTGCAGGCAACTGAGGGAATAAAGAGAAGTTCTGCAGCCCAGGCCGGGCAACTGCAGGAATCGACTGGAGAAACCAACTCAGAGAGTTGGAGAACTCGGTTCATTCAATGTCAACAGACCCAGTAGAGTTCACACTCCAAAACCCCAGACCCCCAATACAGCAACTTCATTGTTTTTATATGATTTTTCATCACCAGATTCATCCTCATTCCCCACCTGTATAAGGAAAGGATTTAAAAGCTTCTGTAGGATTGGTCCCTAACCATGCACAGATACCCTTCTGCATTATGGTGAGGAGCACACAGGCAGGGTGTACAGAATATAAGGGGGAGTTGATTACACAAGTGTGTGATTAGCAACATGTTGGGTCAGCCATTCAGCACTTCTAAAGCAGTGGGGAAGGATTTTATAACCTCCTATCGGAACTAGGGGCCTTAGGCCCCGGGGCTTTCCTGTCTTATTCCCCCTTTGATGCTTTTAAATTTGCTTTATAAAGCATCACTCATTGGCTGTTCTTGGCCCAGTGGGTTGATATGGGATGGCAAGCATTTGTAATTTAATGGATTCTAGGTGGGAGGTGAGCAGCTTCATTAGGAGGTTAACTATACATGGTCTGAACATCAGGGCTGGGACAACTATCAGAAGTGCCCCTGCAAAGGGGAGCAGCCAAGAAGCCCAGTTCCATACCCGTGACCAAGAGTCCCAAGACTCACTTAATTCCTGGTGGACTCTTGAGTCCTGGTCACTTAACTTTTTGCTACTTCTCTGACTATCCCCAATTGATTGACATAGAATCTACAGTTTTCTTCTAGGAACAAGCATAATCCTCCTTTCTCAGCAGTGAGCAGATCTCTGATGTTCATTAGCTCGAAGGGGTGTCTGCCCCGATATTTGGGGTGAACGATCATTTCACTGACTGCCCAGCAGTGGACAGGACTGGCACCCCTGAGTATCGGGCAGTTGAGGTAGATAAATAGAGCAGGTTGCTATTGTATGACATCAGGAGCTGGTGGGCTGACTGTGATGTTTTATATAGGTAACCTGTATTCATGATTTCCTGACTAATTTTTCCTCCCAACACATTAGGCCTTATTAGAGTATAGATTATTACTATAAGAAACAGCTGATCACACTTAAGAGACCCATTATACATGCATATATATATATATATATATATATATATATATATATATATATATATATATATATGGAAGCTAAAGTCACCCTTCTGGGTTGGCTCCAATTGTTGGGACCTGTGGTTGCCTGGCTTAAAGAGAATGATCCCGATGTAGCAGGGTGGCATCAAGACCATGACCTCCAGCTGTCCTATGGTGAATTCTTCAGTCTTCGGTGGGGCATTGACCTGTTGGCTTCCAGATTTGTGACTGGAGCAGGACTATAGATTCTTCATACCTCGGTTGGCATCAGGCTGTCACTTCTGGAGAATCATCCATAGCAGCATATCTGGGTGAGTCTTTACTGTCCAGATCTCTTGTTCAACTGTGGTTGCCACTCTCTTTACTCTGGTGTGGTGGATCCGTGGGGTGATACGTGCAACTTTAACAGCAGTTGGGGTTGTTGGCATGACCACATGGGGACCAATCCAGACTGGCTGAAGGGTCTCCGTCTTGTTCAGTCCCCATGCTAAGGGATCTTTAACAGATCCTGCTGTGGTTTCATGTAAAGGCCTGGCTCCAGATTCAGAAAAACCCCACAGCTCCGAGAAATGCTTGAATTTCTTTCTTGGTGCTAGGCTGAGGTATTGAGCAGATTGCCAATTTTCTCTCTGGCCTGAGTGCCCAGTGTCCTTCCAAGATGACAAAGACAAGGTATTTGACCTTTTGTTTGCAGATCTGAGACTTTTTCCAGGACACTTTGTAACCAGAGTGGCAAACAGGGACAGCAAGACCTTGGTGCCTTTCCAACAGTCCTCTTGGGTGGAGCTGGCCAAAAGTAGGTCATCCACATATTGAAGCAGTGTGCAATTCAAAGTCTCTCTAGAGAATACTTTGAGGTCTGCGGCTAGTGCCTTCCCAGACAGAGTGGGCAAGTTTTTGAAGCTCTTTAGCAGCTGTGTCCAAGTCAGTTAGTTTTCCTTCTCATCAGCAGGTCCTCCTACTCAAAAGTGAACAGTGATTGACTGATCAGTGCTAGTCAGAGGCAGAAGAAAGCATCTTTGAGGTTGGGGCAGGTGAGCCAGCTCACCTGAGCAGGCAGGAGACTTAAGAGAGTGTAGAGGTTTGGCACCACTGGATGTAGAATGATGGTGGCGTTGTTCCCTGCCCACAGATCCTGAACCAACTGATAATCATTTCCTTCAGTCGGCCTGACTGGTAGCAGTGGTGTATTCCGGGGTGACTGGCATTCAGCCAATATACCAGTGCTCATAGTGTTGTCAGGGGGGACGGGAATTCAGAAAGTATATTTTCAGGTTCTTTATTCTCGCAGGCAATGAATTGCAGGAGCGAATTTTAGGGCATTAGGGCTTTAAGAAAGTTTATTTAAGTAACAAAAGGGAGACTGGTTTGGCCAGGTGGATAAAATAACTAGCCCATGCTGCAGGAATCTGAAAAGGAATCTGAAAAGGCTAGGGAGATAAAGATAGAGCATGGGCTAGGAAGCAGGGGGCTAAGGGGTTTAAGGGGGCAAGAGGGCAAGCATGCAAGGCAAAAAGGGAGAGAAGGGGCGAACTCGTGGTGCCATTCACATTTATCTGTATTCTGTTCTCATGAGAGTTTCTCCATCAGGTGAGAAGAGGGGCAATTAGAGTTTCGTGCCCCAGGCTGACTTCAGGTCAAGGCCACTCCCCAAGGTCATGTTCATCTTCCCAGCCAGGTTGGGCCACATCCTATTCCTACATCAATAGCTGCTGGATGTGGTTTTGGATTCCCAAATGTGCCTCTCACAGGATGGGATATTGCCTCTGCCTGACTGGAGTTATTCTGGGATTCAGGTCTACCATGATAGGTGCATAGTTCTTGGCCGTGTCCGAGGCCCCTTCTCAGCCCAAACAAGAAGATCTTCTAGGAGGCCCACTGGGTTTGCTTGTTCTTCTTCTGGGCAATATAAGTGCCATTTGTCTTCCTTGAGTACAATCACAGCCATCATCAGAGTTCCTCTTCTTCCCAGGGCGAGGCTGGCTGGCTTTCTTGGGACGAATGTTATTGTTCCCCAGTGTTTTGTCAGCAAGTCTCTTCCCAGAAGGAGAATGTCTGACGGGTACAGGAACTTGTGAGTCACTAGGTGGCTCCCAAGTTGACATGTCTAGGACCAGCAGAACAGGCAAGTAGTCTGAACACTGGTGACCCCAATGATGGTTGCTTTTCATGCAGTAAGAGGAGCCACAGGCTTTAATTACCACAGAATTTTCAGGGTCAGTGTCCACCATAAATGTCATTGGCTGTCCCTCATCATCATTTTGACTGTGGGTTCCCAGCAGCCTAAGGAGCAGGGAGCCCAGTCCCTCTTAGTTTGACTCCATCCCAGACAGGCCGATGAAATCTTATAAGGCAGGCTGGACTGGCTGTTGGGCTAAGTGGAGTCATCGTCCCAGTGATTCTGGGCTCGGAGATTGTGACAGTTGTTGTGGTGGGGACACTGAGGATGGAGGGGTGTACAGCAGAGGCAAAGGTGGATGCATGGGGGCTCGCAAACGAGGCTGAGGTGGAGGAGTGGGGGGTCTTCCTCAGGGTCCCCTTGATAGATAGGTTTTGGAAGCTTATCTTCCTTTCCTTCTCATGGCGACTGGGCCACAATGTGCTACCCTGTCCCTGGCTATTTGTGCAAAACCAGACCCAAGAAGGCGCTACCTGGGCAATCTGTCTCCCGGAGTCTATAGACAGGAATTGGTCTAAATGTCTAGGAGTTCCTGTCACCACCTGATATACTGTCCTGACCATAGGAAAGTGAAGGGTCCTTTTGGCAAGCCAATCAACATTGATCATTGGCCATGTCACCTCCCACAGTGTTCTGAGTCTCCCAGGGGTCAGTTTGACCCCATAATCCTGGTAAATATTTTCTTAAAGTTCTTAACCATACAGTCCAGGGGAGTGGGTTTTGACTGGCTTTTCCCTATTGTGCAGCCTCTAAGCTATCTCCTGGGGCAGGAGTGGTAAACCCATGTGAGGTCTTGCCTGAGGGACTTATAGGCTAGGTAACACTGATGTTGCCGCCCCTGGAATGCCTGATACTCCCAGGCTGTGCGAATTTGCCCCTCTCTAAAGATGACTTGGGTTACCAAGTCCATCCGGAAGATTGGTATATAAGGGGGTCTTGTTCAGGAAGGGGCAGGCATGGGATAAATGCACCTTCAGGGGGAAGAACAAGGCTCTGGGGGACTCGTGGGTAAGCAAGGTTCTCGAAGGCACTGACGCGAGAGAGTGACTGAAGGGCATAGTCTTCTCCTCAGTCCAGGTGTTCAAAGCCCTCCAGGATGAATGGTTGGTGCGAAAGAGGTGACACGGAAAAATGACCTCATTTTGAGGCTCAAAAAGAGCACTGCACCCTGGGTGTGTGCGCCACTCCACCCAGAGTGGCCTGATGGAGCGGCAGTGGGGCAGGAACAGGTCAGTATGACGAAAAGGACGCCTTCTTTAGAGAGAGCCTAATTTCTCAATGAGGTGGCTCAGAATAGCGCCCAAGGGAGGGGGAAAGTGAGCCTTGAAAATTTCAAAGAAGTAATTTTGTCGTAAGATCCAGGGACAAAATGGCCATTTGGACATAGACAGTCTCTGACCTAAACAATCTAATATTTTGCCCCCCTCCCAGTGTATCCTATCTCACATCAGTGGCACAAGACAAACAAGGGTGTGTGCCCCCTATAGAGAAGCCCAATCAGATGATCATCTTGCCACATCCCAGAGGAGCTTCGGTGTCACTTGGCTGTAGTGGACTCAGCTTTGTGACTTACCAGCAGATAGAGCACTGCAGCCCTCGACCATGCGCCAGTCACCCCAGAATCACACATAAGCCCACTGAGACTCTGTAGCCATGAGGCTGTGGAGCCCAAACTCGAGCCTGAAACTCAAGCGCATCAGGATGCTACACATACACAGAGTTTATCACAGCCGCCTCTCCTCTTTGGGAAGGTATTGAAGAGCCTCCTACTGAAGACCTGACTGGGCAGAACCTGACTAGAGTTTTGGTCCCGGAATCCCACCTTGTCATGAAGTCCTGGCTGGTGAGTCGATCTGTGTCTCTATTGAGGCCGGTCATAGTTGGCTGTCCCGGACAGTCAGAACCCCTGGTGAAGGAGGACCCAGAATACCATCAGGTGGCACATTGCCTTGCTCAGCACGGGCGGATCCCCCACCTGGCACAATTGTCCCACCGTGCCAGTGGCTCAAGGGGCCAGCACGGTGGGACTGTCACTGGGCCTTCAGAAATGCTGCAGAAATTGACCATCAAGAAACCAAGTGCCACTCAGAGAGTTGGAGAACTCAGGTTCATTTAATGTTGACAGACCCAGGAGAGTTCTTATTCCAAGACCCTGGCTCCTGTAGAAAGCAACTTCAAGATTTTTATGTGATTTTTCATCATCCTGTTTCTCCAGTTCACTCATTCCCCACTAATATAGGGAAAGGATTTAAAAAGCTTCCATATGATTGACCCTCTAACCATGCACAGATACCCTTCTGCATTATTGATGAGGAGCGCACAGGCAGGGTGTACAAAATATAAGGGGCGGTTGGATTATACAAGTGTGAGATTAGCAACATGTTGGGTCAGACATTAAGCATTTCTAAAGCAGTGGGGAAAGATTTTATAACCTCTTATTGGAACTAGGGACCTTAGGTCATAGGGCTTTTCTGTCTCATTAGGACCCTCTCTCAAAATTAGAAAATAAAATATTATTTTACTATATTTTATTCAGTTCAGAGCTTTCTTCTTGGTATCATAGGAATTGTTCTTATTGTGTGTCCTGCCTACCTCCTTCCCTCCCCTACTTTCTTCTCTCTGTTTCACTGGAGATGGAACCTAGGGCCTCTGCACTGAGGTACATCCCCAGCTCTTTCTATAATTTCAAAATCTAAAAAATAATTTAAAAGGACTTGAGATGTAGCTTAGAGCAAAGCCCATGAGTTCAATTCCTAGTACAGAAAAAAAGTTCTAAAATTGAAAAAACAAACAAACAATAACAACAACAAAAAGCCCCAAGCAATACAGCTCGGCACCTGGCTTTGCTATTAACAATATCAAAAAAGTAGAAGTCTCCTCAGAGAAAGTGTAAACTGTGTAATAAATATTGGAGCTTGCTGTATGAACACTTTAATGATTTTTGTCTTAGTGTTACTCGGAGTCATAAAAACTGTATTTTATCTTATTTTTTTCCTTTCCATATCTATTCAGTAAGAGCTAACAAACTAGAAGAATAAGCAATCTGTTTCAAGATCAATTCATCTACATCATAAAAAAGATGTATTTTTTCTGAGGAACAGAAAGAAGCTAATTCTTTTGGTTGGGAGCTTTTTGAAATGAAAACATTATTTTTTCTTGGAGCAGTCAGTGTGCTAAGACTAAGTGGAGTTGCTCCGCTGGCCTGCAGGGCCCTCTCCCAGCATGGCAACTGGTCACTTTGCAGAGCTACTTCTGAGAGGAAATGCAAGCCCCGTCCCAGACTCAGAGAGAGATGGTGCGCTCCTTCAGACAATTTGATCTGTATGCAGCACCCATGTTCTTTTGAAAAGTCTTAGATAAGAAGAGAAAAATGGATCATGTTAAATTATAAGTGACTTCCAGTTAACTGGGGTGACAAAATTGGTCCAATTGGTCCAATTGGTCATCTGTACAGGGAGTCAGGGAGTGAACCAGAATCAACCTGCCTGTGCACCAGAATCGATGGGAGAGCTGTTAAAATGTAGACTGCTAGGCACACCTGGTTTCTTATTCAGTAGTTCTAGTGGAAAATCCAGTAATTTAAGCCTCTGATATGAGATGATTTTGATCTGCTGATTTGTGGTCCACATTTTCAGAACACTGCATTCAAAATCATTCTCTGTGAATCTAGTAGGTTTGGGGGCCCAGAAGAGCAGTAACTTTTTTTTTTTCATTACTCAATCTCACCTAGCACAGTGCGTTGGACTTAAATTTGCAGAAAATCAACATTTTTTAAACATTGATCTCAGGTGTTATGCGTGTATATCCTCTAGGTTCTTAATAGTCCAATTTCCCCCACTTTGCCTCTATTGTATGAACCTGTTTTATTTTTTCATGGCCTTTATCAATGAATAAATTTATCTTTATTATGTATTTGTCTCTTATTATTCATCCCTACTCCCCTAATTAAATTAATATTTAAAATTTGATTCTGTCTTATTTAATGTTAAATAGCTAGTGGCTGAAAAACCTGAGAAATGAATGAATGAACTGTTATAAAATTATCTCATTGTCGAAAAAAACCCTAATCTGACAATGGTTGCAGATCATGTAGTTTTGACAAGCATAATCAAGTCAATAAACAAAATTGAAAAGTAGGCCAGTAGATCTACTGTGTTTAAAAATATGCAAAGAAGAGTGTCTCGGGGGGAAGGATCACGGTAAACGTGCAGATACTTATTGTAACCCTTGCCTATGGCCTGCACTACTTTCTATCCCAGCAGGAGCATCCTATGGCTTGCTGCCCTCTGTCCCTTCCACTTTCCCTTGGCATCTGTCTCCAGCCTCCTAATCAGACTCAGCTCCTTCATTTTCACTGGGGTACAAAGCAGTGAAATAAAGATGGACAAGTCTTCTTGGATACCTGGACTTAAACTTCAGGAGGCTTGTTGAACCACATTGTTAGGTACATTTGACATAGCCAGACAAAATGTGCCTCAAAATGCTTATATCAGCAATTCCTGTTATAAACACATGCTCATTAGGAAAACAAATTATAAAAGAAAAAAATTATATTAAAAGGAAAAAACAAAAGTACCTATTTAACCAGAGATACTATTAACATTTTGATTTGTTTTCTATCAAGTCCGTTTTATACATTTTTCTTCCTAAATATGACTAAATTATATATACTATATCTCATTATACTCCTTATAAGACCTTCTGAAGGACCATAAATGCAGTGATATCAACAGAATATTAGGAAAATTTAGAAAATTTTACAATTTTCTAACAAAAGCATGAATAATTTTGTCATTCAGTGCTAACAAGACTATTTTGGCCAATTTCCTTGCAGATTTTTTTGTCTTTGCATATGCTTAATGTAGCTGAAATCATTTCCTTTCAGGATTGCTAATGAAAGAGTATTCATAGTCAATGACATAGCAAAGGACGTAAAGAAAGGCCTTTTGATGACAGATAATATCTGTCACAAGGTGATTTATTGATCTTCCTCAGTTAAAATAAAACTAACTTAGTGTTTGAGGTCATTCAAAGGTAATGAAGATTATTAAGTTTTTAGTAAAGAAAATGGCCATTATAGAGCTCCGTGAATCTTTTTATGTGGAAGAAAAAAAGAGAGGTTTATTTTCCCACCAAAATGTTACAATGGCAAAACAATTCAAGGAGTTTGAAACAAAGTAGATATAATTGTTGTTTTAATTGATTATGTTTAGAAAGGCATTTCAACTGAAATACAAAGTATGTTTAATGAGAAACTTAATTCTTTGTATGCAAAAAAAAAAATGTAGGCAAAGATAAATTGCTGATATAAGCATTTTGAGGCACATTTTATCTGGCTATGTCAAATGTACCTAACAATGTGGTTCAACAAGCCTCCTGAAGTTTAAGAAAGAAAGTATTCTGAATTTTTTTATTCATTCTTACATTCTTTTTTATTTAAAGTGGGTTGGTGATCACTTTCCTGAGCGGATATGTGCCTCAGAGTTTCCTAAGCAATCTTGCTGTGTAAAAGGAGTTTGACCCCATGGAGAAAGCCTGGGACTCAAGGCCCCCATCCGCGGGCAGGAGAGTGTGCTCCACTCCCAGCAGCCTCCTCCTGTTGCTGATGAAAATGTGTTGAGTCATATAGCCGCTGACATGGCCAACAGAAACCTCAGGACCCTCGACAGCTGATCCTGTTCTAAATAAATTCTTGCTTTCCACATTCCTCATCTGCTGATGTAATTCTTTTTTACCACCCATGTCACCAGCTCTCCTTATGCTTTCTTGCAAGGCAAGTTTGTCTTTATTCTTTGCTGGGAATCTTTTCTGTTTGACTCTATGGAGGCGGGTCCTTCATATAACTGAACACTTCAAAACTGTATGATGTACTCAGATTAGTTTTCAGCTCTGGAAAAATCTTCTCCAAATGTATACTTACCTATGGTTTCTATTCTAATCGTTATGGTCTCTTGCTGAGCAGGCCCCATTCCTGCTATTGGACAGGCTACTGTGCATAGGCAGAAAGAGCTTCGCTTTGAGAGCCTGGTGATATAGCCAGGAGAGATGGACAGGCAACAGGTGTAAAACCAAAACTTGGTAAGTTGATAAGAGGTGTTGGAGGAGGCAGGGAGAAGGGGGAAGACTGATCTATTTTAAATACAGTGTTGAGAAAGTACCTTTCTGAGGAGGTAGAGGCCTGAGAAGTACAGACTCTTCGAATAAATGAAAAACGAATCAAAATTAAACAGAACACGACCCCAGAATATCTGAAGCGTATTGAAGGTGTCTTCAAGTGGCAGAAGCTGAGATCAAACAGGTAAAATTGAAGTGTTTTATGAAGTGCAAAGTTACCATTCAATTTCCATTCAAAATACTGACCTTTGCTATTATGTCACTGATGATTATAAATAGGCAAAAGTAAAAGCATGAGATTTAGTTACGAATCCCACACAGCACTTCAAGTGAGAAATAATGGTGGTAGCCTAGGGTAATGCAGGGGAAGAGATGGCAGTGGAGAGATTGGGACATAGTATTCGGTGGTGGAACTGGCAAAAATTGCTGCTAGATTATGAGAGTTGGATAAAATTATTATATTTCTTCTTAGTTGCTTATTTGTAGAAAGGGTTGAGTAATAGGGGAATCCAGGAGGCAAAAATTTGGATGGATAAGGAATCAAAAGTCCTGAAGTTGATGCAGGCTACAAAAGAGTGGTAAACTGTAAAGCACGGCTGATATTGAAAATGGAGCTTGGTTGGCAGATTGGCACTCACAGGGTCCTCCGCGGATCGACGGCATGGGAATTATAGGCTAGGTGGGTCGGAAGAATTAGAAATTAACATCAGAAAAAGTGATACCTTTTTATTGTGATTTTGGCGTTATAGCTGTGACAAAGTCAAGGATATGACCACGTGCTTGGCTAAAAGTGAAATAAGAGAAATGATTACTGGGGCTTGGAGGGTCAAATGCATAAAGAAAAAAGGAAAGATCCAATTGAGCATTGATGCTTTTAGGAACAACTGTAGAGGTAATGATGGAGTGGAAGGCATAGAACATTCTATGGTGAATACAACATGGCTGACAGGACAGGAAGAGTGGTGAGAGGCACAGTCTCAGAGCATGGCTTCCAAAGAGCTGAAGATTTGTGAAAGGAAAAATGGGTTGGAAAGAGCAGTGGGCATGTAGAGCATGTCTGCCAATCTCCATGAACGGGGATCTGTGGTGCATGGAATGAAAAGCACCCTGGACATGAGCTAGCAGGAGTGAGGTATTACCCTCAGGAAACATGTCAGTAAGGCCTGAATACAAGGATGATTCTGAAGGTGAATCTCAGGGAGCAAGGGTCGGGGAAGGTTCGGGCTTAGACCACTGTTTTCGACTTTACACATACACCACCCTTTTCAGTTTTTATCGCTTTACAGTCTGGTTTTTGCAACAAATATCTGAGTTTCTATGCGCTTGTGCTACCTGTTAGTGTTTTAATGTACGTCTTATTTCCATGGTTGTGAGTGTATTCCTTGATACCATCTCTTTATCTCACCCTGTCATGTCTTCTGTTTCAACATATTTACTTTTTAAAGATTTCTGCTTTTCCCCACAGGTTATATTTCCTGGAATCTTATTGAGACGGCCAATTTTCTTTTTTAACACTTTTGCTTATTTCTGAAGGTCATTTTCAGAGATATACTTCTCCTATTTCCAGAATGTTGCTTATTTTCCACTTTAATTCTATTCTGTCAGTATGGAATTATCAGTTAGAAATGTAGTCGTGCTCAAATTGCATTTCCAGTATCCTTTATGTCAGAAAAACATAGTCGTTCAAGGTACATTCTAACTGAACCATGATAGGCCCTTGTAACAAGGGGGCCCCCACCCGGAGGCCAAGGAAGGGAGAAACTGCAAGGAGCTCAGAGCTCAGCCCCCTATGGAGAGATGCTAATTGAACAGGCTGCACACAATGGTTCCTTCCAAACTGGATCACAGCATGGAGAGAACTGACAAATATTTGGGACAGTGCTGGCTGATGAGGAGTAACAGGAGAGAGGGTTCCATTAAGAAAGATGAAGGAAAGTGGTTTATTCCCGGCTCATTTAACAAAACTTTGCTAGTTTCATTCATCCGTGCAAGAAATCTTTATTTATTTATTTATTTTTTGGTGCCAGGAATTGAACTCAGGGCCTTGTGCTTGCCAGGCAAGCACTCTAACCATTGAACTAAATCCCCGGCCCCGAAATCTTTATTTTTAAGGAGTCTAACTTGTACAGTTTCTTAGCTTTTTCAGGATAAGGGAAGGTGGACACATGTAGTATAATAATCGCATCCTCCTTTAGGAATACTAACCTGACAAGATGCCCTTCTGGGAAGGAAGGAGTGAGATTTGTAATAAAATTTTTGCCAAAAACCACAAACTATGCAACTTGTTGCCCCCGTGATTCTTATTACAATACATGTCATCATAAAAGAAATTCTGAGAAATTTTGTCAAGAGAAATGTTTCTTTAATTTTGTCAGTCACTTGAGTACAGGATCTTATATTATTTATTTATTTTTGTGTATTACCTAAAAACTATGATAGTCAGAACATAAGTACTTGGAAAAACACTGACTCAGCCAATTTCCTGTGTCCAAGTGACTTTCTTCTTTGGTATCTATGTTGGATTGAAATGAACCTTTCCTCATCCTCATTTCCTGGAATCACAAAACACTAGAATGAAAGAAAGACAAGTATGAGTAACGTCAGTTCCCAGAATGCCCCATGTGTAGGAGCTTCCTCTGTGCTGCCAGCCTACCTGGCACTCCAGGAGCCGTGAGTCACATGGAGCAATGTGCTGATTCCAGCCTACTTCCCACCAAGCTTTTCTTTCTCCCAATGGTTCCGAAGACTGACAGAGCTGTGCAAAGGGGAAGAGTCCACTGTGCATCTTATAGCAAGCAGCCCAGAAGTGGAGAATGGCTGCTCTTTCTTCTGACTCATCCAAAAAAGAGTTCCAAACAGGGAGGGAAGCAGAGAAGATTTTGAAACAATAATAGATGTACAGGCATTGTATTACAGGCTCTTATTGGACTTGACAATACAGTCCCACTGATTTAATTTAGCAGGAATGTTGCCATGATTCTGTGACTGAATGGTCACCCTCATTTTATGTAGGGGTCTGCTTTCGTGTGTGTGTGTGTGTGTGTGTGATTTTCTAAACATTTCAGGGAAACATTCACAGAATTTGTGTATAACTGCCTGTCAAATAAATATCAAGTTTCAATTCTCATGCTTGACCTGCTTGAGTCAACATTTAAAATGAGTCAACATTTAAAATTACTAAACTGAGAGTCAGTGTGAAATTTTACTTATAGGAGAAGAGAGAGGAAGTTCTAATTATGAGATTGGGTGACCTCAAAAGACCATACCACATGTGGTTACACACACACACACACACACACACACACTCCCTCTACCACAAACATACACCCAAAATTATGTGCCTATGTACATATGAGGTTGAGTATATTTGACAAATTGATTCTTTCTTCTAAAATTTTCCTACATCCAGAACAAATTGAGAAATAATTAAATTCTATCATATGCGTGTATGCGTCTGGCCAAATGAAACCCAGCGATCTGCAAACCAATATGCACTAATAAAAAAATGTGGGGGAAAAATTCAAAACCAAACTGTTAATGAATACTATGAAAAACTTGGAATGATTAAAAAAGCAGAGATAAGTTTGAAAAAAAATAATACAAAAGTCATAAAGAAAGGAAAAGTCACAAATAATCAGTAAAAAAAGTTCTTTTTCATTTCCATCAACATATACGCAACAGAAAGACTGAGCTTATCAATGCCATTTCTTACTGGAATATGAACCTGGTCAATTGCTTTGGCAGTATATTAAAATCATTTGAATTATTCCTCAGTCATAGGGAAGTAAACTGGTAGGAAAGATGAAAGGGGAGTAAGAGGTTACTTACAAGTAGATACGGAGGAAGTTTTATACATTAAGTTTTTCCAGTATCATATATTTAACTAAGAATATCCTCCAAAGTACTGTAAATCATTTTGTAAACATTAATGACTTATCCAAGAAAAATATCTCTCTAAGTAAATTTTCAAATCATTGACGTTTTTTATAATTTTTTAGAAATAAATTTTATGATAAAACAAGATCAATAAAATTTGAGAACACTCATCCAGGAATGAAAAAATAAATCAAATTTCCCGGGGCAATGGCTTGCTGTTTTTAAAACTTTTTCATACTAACAACAGAATTACCTTGGGAGGGCTGGGTGCGCCTCAGTGTTGAAGGCGGCTGGCACGCGCGAGGCCCTTGGTGCAGTCTCCTGCACCAAAAAAGAAGGAGAAGGGGGAGGAAGAGAAAGATTACTTGTTTCAACTGGGATTTTCTGAGCATTAACAAGAAAAAGCTACAGTGTTCTTTTAGTGATTGTTGTAAGTAACAGGAATCTTGTTTAGGTGCACCTCTCACTTCCTCTAGGGATTGCAATGGAAAGCTGAGTAAAGTGGATGGAAATAAATAATAGCTTGGTTTTCAGGCATAGTCAAGGACAGTAAAATAATTTTTTACACTTAATTATGGTAGCACCAAAATATCACATCTCTCCCCATGTACCTTCACCTCGGCCCAATCTGAAAGCTCAAGTGAGGGAAAAAGAGTTTATTTTTTTCAAAGACCCCCGAATTTAACACCACCATAACCATAATTTGCTTCTACTTCAGTTAAATAAAGCATTTTTATAGTTTACTAGAAGAAATGAAGGGTACAGAAAACATCAAGATGATCAGAAATGCTGTTGCTGTTTTTAATATGCTTTCTTTGGTTAATAAAACAGTTCGCTATTCATATGCCCGAAAGTTCTTTGCTTAGAAAAAAGTTTTGATCCTACATAAAAGCAACGAGGGGAATATAGATGTGGAGGATACAGAAAAAGTCATGTTATAACCCATCCAGTTCTCCTTAAATTTTATAGCTCTCTATATCCCATAGGAAAAATATTTAAATATTGGAAATATGATAGACCATGTGACCACTGCAATAGTAATATGGGTATTCAATACTTGGGCCCACTACTTGGATACTCAAACTAACGGAACACACCAAGATATAATCACAGAACCCACAAGGCTATCTTACAACATACTGATTCCCTAGTACCTTATGTTTGGCTCCAATGACACCACCATTTTATCATCCAAACTTATGCAAATATGATTATCAAACCAAAAAGAGGTAATAAGTAATGTTTATTATGCATTGGGCATGATTCTAAATACTTAAAAACTTTTAAAATATCAACCCAAAGAAGTATGTGCTATTCTTATTCCAATGTAAGAGGCAGCATTGTAAGAAGCCGCCTCCAATTCCTGCTCTCTGGCATCCAGCCCTTGGTCTAATCCCATCTCACAGAGCACAAGTAAATCCTGTGACTTACTTCTAACCAGTATGGTAAAGGTGGACGAATTTTCAGGATTCAGCTAAAGTCCGTAATCAGTCGGCTCAAAATTAAACGAAAGGGTGAGTGGTCTGGATGGTTCTGCCCTTACAGCGGAGCCCCATCTCCACGGGGAGAGAGCGAAGGCAGAAGAGGTGTTTGTGCTGGCCCTGGAGCAGACAGCCCCTGTGTCCCACCCCAGGAGACAGCAGACTCCGAGGGCTCAGGGCATTGACCCCACAAGTTCCAAACCCCATTTCTGCCAATAGCTTCAGTAAGATTCACAGAGGACTCTGAGGCCCAGAGGATGCTGGGCCTGGTCAAGTCAACGCCTCTATTTTAGTCTAATGGAACCCACAGAGATCTAGGTAAGCCATGGCCAGACTACTGAAGTCTGCAAGTGTGAAGTAGTAATTGTGGGTTGTTTTAAGGCATGACCTTTGGTAACTTGTTATGCAGTGACAGGTAACTAACATGCTCTCATTTTGCGGGTAATCTAAAGTAATACCTTGCATTCCACTGCAGCTAATTCATGGTGGAATGCCAGATTCCTTCTCAGGCAGCCTAAATGCAGACCTGTGTGGACAATCGCTTTGCTGTTACTTCTTGAAAAATAGACTGAGGACTCACAGGGCCACATCGTCAGCGATATTAAATATACAACACAGAATATATGATGCACATTTTAAAACTGTCTTTCAATTACTAAAAGGTTCTATGGAAAATTATATTGAGGAGTAAGGGGACCGTCTTCTAAAAATGTGATAGGAATAGTATAGTCAAAGTTTTGCTGATTACAATTTATTACTTAAAATGGAATCTTTTGCAGATTTCCAATTGCTGACCAAATCTCATTGTTTAAACTTTCTTCTGCTTAAAGTAATTTTACTTTCTAATATACAAAGGAGAGGAGTACTAGAAAGAAAGAAGGGGAAAAGCAGAAGGGCAACAAAGGAAAGAAAAGGGAAAGGGAAAACATGGAAAATTAAGAATAAACCTGCTCTAATTAGGGAGGGAGGGAACAGAGGGGAGGGGCAGGGGAGGGGGAGAACCAAGATGCATCATGTACAGGTACAAAATAAATGTGATGAATGTAACCATTATATGTAAAATGTACCAATACATGTTCTTGGTTTAGAATAAAAAAAAAAAATGCAACAACAGCAAAAAAAAATAAAGTAATTTTACTTTCTATATATAACACTCATTTTGACAGTTTTAATAAAAGTAGTGCACATGTTTTCTTAAGTGTGTATTTTACTTAGAAAAGCAAAAATTAATTTTTAAATAAAAATACATGTTGTAGAATCCACAAGACTAAGAGCCAAGGGCTGGGATTTAGCTCAGTGGTTAGAGTGCTTGGCTAGCAAGCACAAGGCCCTGAGTTCAATCCCCAATGCCCAAAATAAAAAGACTAAGAGGCAAAATAGTTTCTTTAAAAATGAAGGTGTTAACTGCCAGAGAAGTATTTTTAAACAAGAAAATTTTCAGAAGGAACTTCAGTGTCATGAAAGATTGTTCCTGACATTTAGGATTCGTTCATATTTATAAACTGAAAGGCCTATTTTTATTCTTTGGTGTATTGCTGAAAGACTTACGATTAAACGGTTTACTGTAAACTGATGGGCGGTGAGCAATTTTACTTCAAGTTATGTTTTTGTGGGACTTAATATCTAAATAATGTTTTGTATTAAACTGCTAATTAAAGCAAGCCATTTTGATTTATATTTTACGACTATAGTTAGTGAATTTTATTTAACAATCAACTATTATTTAAGGACTAGATTTTAGATCTAGAATATTGAGGATTAATGTGCAACACAACTCCAAAATTCTGGGGCAAAGTCCTTAATGTAATGCACATGTGTTTAAAGCCATGATCTATTTTTATTAACTATTAACATAATCTTCTTTTAGTAAACTATTACCCTCAGTTCCATTTGCAATAAAATTCTAATTAAAAACCTGTGAAATATCTCATTACACATGCAGATGAAGCGATCATTATAAAGAAGTCACCAAAAGTACGGCAATAATAAGACAGTAACTCAGC
>PVJO010020877.1:0-30859 GCA_004026905.1 Hystrix cristata
TGTTCCTGCTGGCTTCGCTGAGATTCCCCTTACAGTGTTTCCAAAATCTCATGAGCCTTTGCATTTTAAGCAGACGCGATCGTATCAGATTCCCGTCTTTCCAGTGGCTCAGCTCTGCCCAAGTTTGATGAACTGATCTCAGTTAGATAAATTGCATCAGCTGTCGGCTTCGCCGAGACTGTGGATACATTTCTCAGATTTGCTCAGGTCTGATGCGAAGGAGACCTTCCAGCTGCAAACCACCAAGACCAGGTGAGAGGAATAAACAGTTTCATGCAAATGGTCTCACTCCACCAATCTGGGCCATCCACGCTGGCTTCTAGTCCCGTGGTTTCTGGATGGCTGGGAGCCGACAGACAGCAGACCGAGGAGGGCACCAGGGACACAGCCTCCTCTCTTGGCTTGATGGTAATTGGCAGCATTTCCATGCATTTCCATGCGGGATTATGCCATAAATTTACTTGGCTCCAAATAGGTTTGCTCCCAGCAGGGAATGCAGCAGGGGAGCTGGGAGGGGTGAAAGGGTAGGAGTACCCCAGACTCTAGGCCTAACGTCTCTGGGCATCTCCAGCCCCTTCACCCCAAAGTTGGTCTTCTCCCCAGCCCCACAGGCAGCCCTGGGAGGGAGGCTTGAGGATCTCTAGCCTGGAGCTCCAGGAAGCAGAGGGTGGAACAAGGAGAGGTAGAACAGGAAGGGTGGAGGCACAGTGCAGGGAACTCGGGACGTGTGGGGAGATACCTGACAGCCTCTTCAAATCCTCAGGTTGGACCAAAGTTTGGCAGTGGCAGTGGAGACGCTGCTGTCCCCTGGCTGATCAGCTGGCAAGGGCAGGCCTTTAACAGCCTATCCGTGCCACTGGAACCATGACCAGAGAGCTCTGGGGAAGCTGGTACTGAGCTGCGGGCACTGGACAAGTGCAGCCGCCAGGACGGACGGGTGATAAGTTCCCTGCAATTTGACCCCAATAAGAGTAATGACTTAGGAGGGAGGAAGAAGCCACTTAGAGCTGCCTCCTGGAAAGGCAGTGGACAGACAACTCACACATCGTCACACCCACTGAAACCACACACACAACCACACCACTTACATACTCATATTCTCTTACCCTCTCCCAACACATGGCCCTTCCCGGGCACACACATGCACATGCAAGCACAAAGGCACACTCATACACACCCACTCCTGCACACTTAGCAAGAACCCATGTTTGATTTGTAATGAGTTTGGGTTTTTTAATGAATATTTTTTGCAAAACTAATTAAGAGGGATTGGAGCCCAGAGAAGAGCTAATGAGCTATGCAAATGCCCTGGCACCAACCCCACTGGTGAGGTCCAAGGCTGGGAATGGTGAGCAGAGGGAAGGGAGACACTCAGCCTGCCCAGGGTTCTCACAGGGAGACTTGAGCTGGGTCTGCAGCCTCCTCCCATCAGAGGCCCCTAGTTGGGAGGAGGGGCCAGCAGGAGAGGCAGTTGCTGAAAGGGGGTGCCTTGGGCAGTGAATCTCAAACATCAGCCTCAGGACCGCCCAGGGGGCCAGCCCCAAACCCCAGCTTGATTCCCCAGGTCTGGCTGGGGCCCGAGAACGTGCATTTCTGAAAAACCCTCACCCTTACCGCCGATGACACCGCTGCTGGGGACCACAGTCAGAGAACTTCTGCCTTAGAAGCATCCAAGTGCAGAGTCTGCTCTAGGAAGGTGCCACATAGGACATATGCCCACAGGCTTGAGTGAACTGAGGGTTGGCAGGGATACAGCAGAGACCCCGCCCTTGTTGAGAACGCCCAGCACATCAAAGAGGATTAAACCCCTCCCAGGATTTCCATGAGATAATGCCTCACCCTTACCCCCACATCCTGCCCCCACAACAGCCAAAATTCATCCATAGCCATTAGTTTATCTGAACCCACCCAGCCCTAGCAGCCAGGCAGCCCCATTTGACTGATGGGGAAACTAAACCTCAGAGAGATGACATGATGCACCAGAGATCACCCCAGGAGAGCTGGGATCTTTTTTTTTTTTTTTTTTTTTTGTGCCAGGGATCGAACTCAGGCCCTTGTGCTTGCAAGGCAAGCACTCTAATCACTGAGCTAAATCCCCAGCCCCTGAGAGCTGGGATCTTAACTCAGTCTCCAGCACCCATTTCCAAGGAGCATCCTGCTCAGTTCCGCAGGAGAAAGACAAAGCACAGTGAGATTCTTTGAAGGGTTCCCAGGATATGATTTTAATGACAAAGTTGCCTGAGTAGCATTGAGGCAAGGAACAGAGCTTCCTGCTCTTTCTGCCTTGTCCCTCCGAGCCCCAGAATAGACTGTGGAGAAAAGCCCAAGCCACATCTCACACCCCTAGTCGGGCCCTGGCTGTCACCACTGCGCACACACACAGGGAGGGAGCTGGATCTTTTTCAGCATAGAGCCTGCACCACAAACTCAGGCAATTTCCCCCAACTACCTGGCTGGCCCTGCCCACCCGCACATAATGTACTGATTTACTCCTATCACCAGGGCAGCAGAGCAGGCAAATAGGCCTGGGGGCAGCAAGAGGGACCTGGGACATGATTCATCTCTGCAGTTCTGAGTTTCTCAGCTTCAAACCAGTTGCCCTCAGAGTTGACTTGGGAACAGCAGACAAGGGAGACCCCAGCGACCCCCTCCACCCAACCTGCTCCGTCAGTGTGCTGCAGACAGCCTGGTGGGGACCCAGCTTCCTCCACATGGAAGTTAATCATTATCGGCTGGCCCAGTCAATGAGCGCAGTGAACTGAGCTGGACGGAGGCAGGAGACAGGAAGTTAACTGGAGCCATGTGAACGTGACGGAGGCTGCAGGGTTGATCCTCATGCCCCAAACATGTTGGACCCTTCTGGTCCCAAACTCCAGAACCTGAGTGCCTACAAATGAAAACTACTACTTACCATGTATGGAACAGCAGTCTGCCAAGCACCTCACGTGCCCTCTCACCCACCTTTACAATAACCCTGAGGCCCCATCTGTCTATTATCCAGAGTTTACAGATAAGAAAACAGATAAAAAGAGGGGAAGTGATTTGCTAAGCCTCACACAGCTAGTAAAAAGCCTGTTGTTTTTTTCCCATTTGGCTGCACTTGCTTCATGAATTGTCTTTCTCCTGTTCATCCTTCAAAACCCAGCCCCCGCTGATTCTCTTTCTTCCTCGCTCAGTCAGAGTTAGTCGTTCTCACTGGAATTCTAAATAAAGTTTTGGTTTACCAGATGGCATATGACTGGGCCCAGGAATGCCTGCATTTTGTTCTCCTGATTATCCCTACACCTTAAACTACACACCCATCAAATAATAGCAACATGGCTGGCTCTAGAGTCTAGAATGTTATTTTTTTCAAACTGTGTTAAAATATAAATAGCGTACGACTTACCATTTTTAAGTATACACATTCAGCGGCATTTGCATTTTTGTGAGCCATCACCATCACCATCTCCAAAATTTTTCATCCTCCCAAACTGAAATTCTGTACTTATTAAACAACGACCTCCCCCAATCGTTCCTCCCCTCAGCCCTTGATAACCACCGTGCTACATTTTCTCTCTGTGAATGTGACCATCTAGACGCTTCATGTAAGTGGAAGTGTACAGTATTTGCCCTCTGGCGTCTACTTTCAATGAGCACAGTGTCCTCACGGTGCATCACACTACAGCATGTGTCAGGATGTTGGTTCTTTCTGAGCTGAAGAATGTTCCACTGCGTGTATACACTACATTTGGTTTATCCACTCGTCCGTGGATGGGCACTGAGCTGTTTCCTCCTCCTGGCTACTGTAAATAGTGCTGTTATGCACATGGGTGTGTAAGTAAATGTTTGAGTCCCCGCTTTCCAATCTTTTGGGTGTACACTCAGAAGCAGAGTCAGAAATTTTAATCACTGTGCTCACTCTCCCTACACAATATACATTGCAACCAAGGCAAAGAAAGCTTCCCCTCCAGATGTGTTACTCCAGATGTGTTACTCGAGCTGATTCCCCTCCAAGTTCTGGTTTGCCCTCTACAAAAATCCTTGTCTCAGCTTAAGCCTTCCTCCTACTCTAGACTTCATCTACAGTTGCCCCCTGGACATTTCCACCTTTGTCTCATCTGCATTCTAAACTCAATTTGTCCAAACTAGGATTTTCAGTCCTCCCTCCCCTCAGCAAGGGCTCCTCGTCCTGCTACCTCATCTCAGATCCTGGTACGTCCAACAAACCTGAAGCTGGAACCAAACCTGGGAGTCATCCCAGGCACTTTCCTCTCCTTCCTTTACCCCTAGGCACCACCCGCCATCAACGCTCATCCATGCCAACCTTAAAATATTCCTTACCTCTCTTCTCTTCTTTGCATCTTCGTCATTTCCCATCCCCCAGACTAAACCAACACCACCCCTTGCCTAGGCCACTGCATCAGCCCCCCCAGTCGTGCCATCCATCCATTCTGCATCCTGACACTTAGCTCTCGACACAGCGGTATGGTCACATCAGAACTTCTCCTGCTTTTCTATTGTTTGTGGCACAAAGACCAAAACCTTTACTGCTACCAGAAGGCTCCAAAGATCTGCTGCTCGCCACTTTCTCAGCCTTCCCCTCCCCTTCCTGTGATTTCTCCCAGAAACTTGCTCTCTTACACACAGTCTTTGCACATACTGTCCCCTCTGCCTGGAACGCTCTTCCTCCCCAGACCTGTCTCTAACACCCCCTTTGCCCGGCTGGTTCCCACCCTTCTTTAGGTCTCAGCCTGAATGTTACTTTCTCAAAGAAGCCCTCTTTACCCTTGACCCCTTCAAGCTAGATTAGGACCCTTATGGTGGCACACAGCCTTGGGCTCGTTACCTTTGTACTAACTGTCAGAAATTATGATGCTATGATTACCAGTATATAATATAATTATTCCTGTCTTCTCATCATGACCAGCACCCCCAGGAGGGCAGCCCCTCACTCTATCTGCAATACAGATGGCCCAAAAACAATGTTTTAAATGACTATTACTGAACACCCAAGGGCTTGACATGAGAAATGACCTTCACCTCCAGGCAAATTCTACTGCCACCACCCTGCCTCAGCACCACGAGGTCTCACACATGTACTTTCACAGGCACACATGATACCTTGTCACTCACAGTCATCCACAGGCATGTAGAGCCACTTGATGCCACACAGGCACACAGAGCAATGCGTGTCCCCCGGTCCCACTCATCCCCATGGATATGCACATGGGTCAACCCATGAAATCACTCACAGAAGCCACACACACATATTGCCACAAATGTTCACAAGCCCACAGCCTTAGTCACACTCACATGGAGACACTAGCACACATGCGGCCACACCTGGAACAGACAGCTGCATTCGCCCTCTCACACTCACAGACCCAGCCATACACGCGGGAGGGTTCACTTACCCAGTCACTTCCTGTATCTGTGCACAAAGCGCCCAGAGTCAGGCCAGCAGCTTGAGTAACATCTGAAGGGTTTTCCAGGAACCCTGGTACCATCACAACCCTTCTCAGCCCTTGGATGTGGATCTCCTCCTAGAGGCCCCCAGAAGCCCCCTGACCCCTCCCAGCATATTGTGCCTCCTCCGTTGGCTGTCTGTGCCCAGCCCAGTTAATCCCAGCTCCAGGGCGGTGGGCTCAAGGCCGGAGTGGATGAGACAGACACCACCAAGAATGGGTAGGACCCACTCGGCAGAACTGTTTACTACTACACAGTCACTGGTAATTATTGGGTTTTATGCATTTCCGTCTAAAATTACTCATTCTGATTCTTGGGAAGAATTCAAAAGCGAAAGTCCCACAAACAATGAAAGCGGCTGGATAATGAGGCACCATTGTCCTTTCTCTGAATGTGAGCCCCTCTCACCCTGGGAAGCAGGAACATGATCACGCACAGGCGACTAGTGCTGCTGAAAGAGCTGGGATCAGGAAAAATAACATGCATTCGAGAGTGCATGTATGTGTGCACATGTCTCTACGCATGCATGTTTTCTACTGCTGCATAACAAACTATCCCAAAATTAAGTAGCTAAAACAACAATCATTTTGTCACAGCTAATGTTTTCATGGATCAGCAATCCAGGATGTGCCCAGCTGAGTACCCACTGCTCCTGGGTTCCATGGCATGTCAATGGAAATGGCAGGTTCCTCGGAGGATGGCATGGCCTGGAGGGTCACACGTTTGGTGTCTGGCAAGGACAAGGAGGCTGGGCTCAGCGGGAAGTGTCAGCCAGGGCGCCTGCATGTGGCCTCTCAATAGCAGTCTCAGGGTATAGGACTTTCTCCTGGGGTTGGAAACTACAAGTCTTCTTAGGATCCAGCCTTGGTCTCTAAGCCCTGTCCAATCCACGCAAAGGAAATCCTACTCCACCTCTCAGTACGAAAAGCAGTGGAAATCTTTAATCCAGCACATTAATCCACACTTTCAGCATAGCAGAAAGATCCTGAATTTGAGAGGTCATTAGAGATGGGTTTGAACTGCAGTGCCTCAATTCACAAGTTATATGGCCCTGGGTAACCTAAGTAACTTCTCTGAGCCTCCGGTCTGCAATCTGTCAAATGCTGTTGTCGTGAGGAATTGTATGGAAAGATCACTCACGTTAACATCATTTAGTGAGCACCTAGTATATGCTAGGTGCTGGATGCATGTGGATGTCCTCCTGCCCTGAGGCAACACATTTTAGGAAACTTGGGATGAATAGGAGAGATAGACCACCCTGAGGCCCTGAAAGCCTCCATGGTCACACCAGGACCGAAGCCATGGCAGCCCGCTCTTGCCAGCCTCCCGATGATCCTGTCTGCACCAGTGCCAAAGCCCAAGGTGAGCCCTGGAGCCGCCACCATCTGCACCAGCTGGCTGGCTAGAGGCAGCTTCATCGGCTCACGGGCGTCCCTGGCTAACAATGGTGTTAATTTTTCATTTGTTTGTTTGATTTTCTGCAGTGAATGAGGAATGTTGAAACAACATCTGGAGCTGCCCCAGGCTGAAGAACGAAGAACATAGTGGCTGTGGTGACAGCTCAGAATACAGCCCTCTTGTTGTGTGCACATTCACACTTCCATAAGCATATGCGAGCTTGGTACCCACATACACATCTGCGTGCATGTGCACACGTGCATACATGCACACACTTGCACACACATATAGACTCATGGACACATCGCCAGGACCAGGCTAAGGGCTTCCAGTTCTGGGCAGGAGCTTGGCATGGCCTCAGCCCCAGTGAAGCCGCTGTAAGCCCTGTTCTTTGCACCCAGGTCCAGACCAGAGAAGCCAGGCCTGGCCCACAGCCTGGAGTGGGGCCTCCTTCCTGTACCCTCCCCCAGGGAACACAGGTGCCCCTGCTCTCCACCTGTCCCTGGTCTGCACCCTCCCTGGATCTGGCCCTGCCCAAGAGTCTTTTCAAGGCCCATCCCACTCCTAGAACCTGAGTGAACAGTCTCCTCCCCACACAAACCTGTTGGAGGCCAGCAACAGAAGAACAGTCCTCTTCCCTCCCTGAGTGACATTTTCCCCAACTGTAAGGTGAGAGGCCAACCAGAGACTAACATCTGAGCGCCTAGCTGGTGTGAGGCCTCCCTGCTGCTGCAGCCCAGCTCACCTCGGGACCCAGGCCCGCGCCTGCATAGGGCTGTGCATGTGTCTACGAGCTGGAGCTGGGAGCTGTGTGTCTGCATTTATCTGCATGTGCGTGCCTATGTCACGCACCGGTGCTGCCATGTCTGTCCCTGCACGTCCATGAGTGTCTGCAGGTCTGTTTGAAGGTATCCTTGACTATCCGGGAATCTGTGGCTGACGGCATATATCTGCTCTCTGCATTTGTGCAGATATCTGTGTGTGTAGGTGTCTGTGTATTTCTGGGTCACTGGGTTTCCTCGTGTCTCTGGGTGTTGTAATACATTTCTGTGAATCTGAAAACCTGTGTGTGACAGTATACATCTGCATGTGTGCGTCTTGCTCTTGTACACACATGAATGTGTGTCTCTGCATTTCAGGGTCTGTGTGTGCATGTCAGTGTATGTGTGTGTGTGTGTATCTGTGTATCTGTGTGTATGTCAATGTGTCAGTGGTGTGTGTGCCTGTAACTTTATACATAAATGTGTCTTTGTGTGTGTCAGTGTTTGGGTGAAGGAGTATGTCTGTCAGTGTGTCTGTGTGTATACTGGTATCTGTGTGTGTGTGTCGGTGTGTGTGAGAGCTTGGCCATGTGTATGTCTGCATGTGGTTCTGTGACCGTATGTGTAGATCTGTGTACATATTGGTATGTGTGTTAGAGCATGTCTGTGTGTCAGTGTGTCTTATCTATGTGTGTATGTTTGTGTGTGAGAGAGCATGTCTAAGTGTCTGTGTGTCTGTCTGTGGCTGAGACGAAGGCAGGGGGCAGGTCAACATCAGATCCTAACCACGGGTTTCTCTCTGGCCCCAGCTCTGTACACGGCCTCAGCCACGCAGCTGAGCAGCAGCAGCCAGAGAGGAGGGGCTTCCCGTTGCAGCTGCGGGCCTCTGTCTAGCTGCGCAGTGCAGCCCCAGAGGCCAGAGGGACAGGGCAGGGGCTGTCTGAGGGCAGCAGCCCAGGGCCTGGAGCCTGCAGGCAAAGGGTAAAGCCTCGTACCTGTCCTCAGTGTGCCCTTGCATTTCTGTGGGGCAGCTTGCCTCTGACTCCCTAGGCCTCTCTCTGCGAGGAGGGGTGTGTCATTGATGAACTTCAGGTCCGTCTCTCATTCATTCTCTCTGTCAGTACGTGTGTGTCCATGTCTCACACACAAACACAACATATAGACAATTGATCTCTTCATCCTCCACACACTCCTGTGACATTCTTTGTCACTCGCATTTGACTGAGTCTCCATTACTCCCTCTTTCCTTCCCCATCTTCCTTGTCCTCTTCCCCTCCCAGGGTGGCAGGGCAGGAGCCCCATTCCAACTGCTATTTGAAAGGTCAGTGGGTTGTCGGAAACAGAAGCCAGTGGACAAGCATGGGATCCTTTAAAGCAGATGTTTCAAGGATGTAGGGGTGTTTTGTGGACCCCAAGAGTGTGATCAGAGTCCAACCTCCAAAGGATTATCAAGCAGATGGAAGCCCAGAACCTTCACTCTCTGTCTTGTTCTCTAAACCTCCATTTCCTTCTCCTTCAGCTTTGCATACCTGGCTCACCAAAGATGGTTGCCTCACCACTCTCCAGCACAAAGTTCCTTTGTTCAAAGACCAGCCCAGGCTGACCAATGTCAATGGGTCCCAGAACTTTGCGAGTAATTCCCAGTGGCCAAGCTTGAGTCAGTTGCCATTGCAATTGCTGAGTGGACCAGGCACAGAGTCACATGGAAATATGGCTGCCGGGGCCCAAACCTTCAGGATGCCTGGTGGCTCTGGGACAAGTGGAGCTAAAGGAGACAGCCCGGGGTCACCTGGTAAGTGAGGCACTGGAGGCCAGCCGGGTAAGGCATCTGGCTGGCACACCGGTATGCAGATATGGAACTCAAGAACGCAGCTCCCCTCACAGCTTGGTTGGTCCATTTCAGTCTTCAGAATGCTGCAGTGTGGAACCACGGGGTCCCCTGCACCAAAGATGGGACCTGGGCAGAGTGCACACGATGAGCCCAGCTACCTACAACGCTCTCCATCATTGATTGCTTTTGGACCCTCTGCAGCTCAGGGACACCTTGCACCCTCTCCTACCCTCCACCAAGCAGCCATCTCCTCCTCGTTGCCATGTAGTCCTCTAGCTTCATTCAGCCTCTGATCCCACCTCCTGAGAAACCCAACAGGTGGGGCCACAGATTGTGAGCTTGCAGCAGGAGGATCTTGGCAGAGAGGTTTAGAACTCCAAGTCACGGTGAGAATGAGAAGAAGAGCTTCCTGCATTAAGGGCCCTGTCATGGACTGTCCTTCCCTTATCTGGAACCAGGACACCAAGAGACTCTGAGTCCTGCTCATGGTCAGGGGCACAAGCACATGAGTCTAGGCAGGAAGAGCAAGCCAGCTGATAACCCCCTTTCAGTGCGTCCTTGAATGCACTCACTGAAAAGCACATGGTTTTTCTAGCCTCAGTTTAAGAACTGGGTTCACTGGTTTGCCAAGAATCCTGCTGGTGACTGATAATAATAATTAATTATAGCTGGCATTTAATGAGCACTTACTAAGTGCCAGGCACTGTACTAAGCACTCTACAAAGATAATCTTATTGAATCCTCACAGCTACCCTGAAAGGTAGATCTTATGATGCCCACTGAGGGGACAATAAAACGCATGCTCAAAGGTTAGGTAACTTGCCCAAGGACACCCCCGCTCACAGGCTAACAAGTGGCAGAGCCAAGATTCAAGGAGAAAATCTGGCCAACTTCAAAGGCAAAACTGCAAACCTCTGTGCCCTGTTCTCGCTACCGGGACACGCATGTGCGGTTGGGACAATGACCAAAGACTAAATGACACTGACTGGCCTGCCCTCTGTTGCCAGCAGCTGACAACTACAAGTCCAGAAAACACAAAAGCTGACCAAGCCCTACAAGAACAAAAGAATTCAAGATTCAGTCAGAGTCTGCCCTCACATACTCAGTAATTCTGCACCATCTTTTTACTTCTCTCACGTCTTGGGTTCCTCGCTGAACTTTTTAAGCCCACGGAGGGCAGGATCTGTGTCCTCTTTCATCCGTGTTCCCCAGGGCTGCACAAAGTAAGGACAAACTTCAAATAGTACGAGGTTTCTGTGTGGCTGTCTATTGGATGGTTAGTGGGTGATGGATTGGTGTTTGCTTGGATCGCGGGTTGGTTACCTGGGTGGCTGAAGGCCCATTCGTCAAATGTTGGTTAGTTGGGTGGTGTCAGAGTGTGAGGTGAAGTCCAGGGGTTGCCCTGAGTGGTCAGCCTACCATCTGAATCCCAGTGAGGGTTCTCCTGGCTTTCTAGAAAAACTCTCCCCAGGAGGGAACATAGAACATGAAAATATTTCTCCTTTCCCTTCCTCCTTCCCTGGTTCAGCTGAGCCCAGGCCTGCAAGGAGAAGCAGGAAAGAGTTCTCTCTATCATCTGCACATAAGGCCCAATGAGGAGGACTCGGGCTTTGGAGGGACACTGAGCAGCTCTACATGGCCCCCCAGGAAACACAGACACTGCACTGTGAACCTTGGGGTGGGTCCTAATGGCTAGGATGCCGCAGTGTGGGGAGCAGGGAGCCCAGCACTCTGGAGCAGCTCGCCTCTTCCTGCCCAGGAAAAAGGTCATGTGCTCCGATATGAGTAATTAATTTTCTCCGAGCCGTGCTGAAAAGGTTAACCTGATTTATGGGACGCAATTGAGTGTAGAATGGGTTGTGTATCTTGTAAAAGGCCCATTCTGGTGTCTGAGTCTATAGACGCACCTACGGCTGGGCATCAGTAGGGAGCTGGCCCTATCTTTATCCCTTTATGTGGAGCCTATGTGAAAACCCCCAAGAAAACCAGGAAGTGGCTTCTTGGGCCCCAAACCCGAGTGCAGAGTCATTGAAGCAGACAGAAGAGGGAGTCTTCTGCTCCTGTCCCAACACCCAGCTCGGCAGCAACCTCAGCATTCATCCTGATACAACCCGGGGTTCAAGAGAAAAGCCCTGCCAGGCTTGACTTCCAAGTTCAAGTCTCCTCAATAGACTCTGGCCTTGGTGCCCAGCTATGCGGTTTCCCATATCCAAAGTGGGTCGCAGAATCCTTGCCTTCTCATCCCTTATCAGCTGTGTGAGTTACCTTACCTCTCTGCACCTCCGTTTCCTCATCTGTAAAGTGGTAAATATAATAGTATCCGCCTCATAATGTTGTTACAAGGATTACTTGAACTGATATTTGTGAAGAATTAGGACAGTGCCTGGTCACAGTGATGTGCATAGAGTTTTTTAAATAAATTAATAAAGTCTGGGTGTCCCCCGGGGTGTCAAGCAGCACCAGGACCTGGCCATCACTGTTACCTGAGGCTCGGCTCCCAACCGATGAGGGGACCAATGATCCTAGGAGCCCATGGTTCCAAGGACAGACTGGGAAAAAAGAAAGCAGATAGAGAAAGGCATGGCGTGACCCCCCATTGTTTGCTTCCCCAGGTCTGCTTCCCCTCACCAAAGGGGCAAGCTCTGGCCCCAGCAGGCGGCCAGGAGTTCAGCTACCCATCAACCCCACAGAGGCCAGTCTAGCACCACCTAGTGGAAAGATGCTGTTGGCATGTGAGCAACTTGGGGGCCCTCCTGGGGAAGGGAAGAAGGGCAAGCTGCTGGAAGGAAATCCCCTGCAGGCACCGGGGCAGGAAGCCGGTACACACTCCACCAGAAACAGCCCCCACTAATAGTATCTTCACTTTGCCCCCATAATACAGGGTGGTGCAGTATTTCCAGAAGTTTGGTGACAAGTAGATCAATGTACATTGTATCACATGTACACATTTTTGCACATATGATGTACACATGTGAGCACTGATTCAGTTAACATGTATGAAGAACTTAGACCAATGCCTCACATGAAGAAATCATTCAGAACATGTTACCATTATTATTGTATGTGTACATGTGTAGTACCCATGTCTGAGTGTTGATATAAATGTGGGTGTGTCAAGACTACTTTCATGCCTCATCAGTGTTTATGGACATATGGGTGTGTACATACACATACCTAGAACATGCCTATGCTTCCATTGGCATATGTGTTTATGCATGTAAGCATGTATATATGGTACACACGCAAATAGAGAAATGTGGATGTTACTATGTTTGCATGTATGTTTATCTATGCGCACATGCTATCTTTGGATATATGTATGTACCTTCATGATGCAGAATGTCTGTGCATGCGTTTTCTATTGCTGCATAGCAAATTACCACAAACAACACCCAAGTATGATCTCACTATGTCCATGACTCAGGGGTGCCAACCCGGCCCACCTGGTTCTCATTGTAGGGCCCCATGAGGCTGCAGTAAGGGTGTTGGACAGGGCTGGGGTCTCATCTAAGGCTTGGGATCTTCTGCCAAGCTTGTGAGGCTGTTGGCAGACTGTGTCTCCTGGTGGCAACAGAACTCATGGCCACAGACTTCAAGGCCAAAAGAATCTCTCTCTGACCTCCAGACCCTCTTTACAGGGCTCACCTGATTAGGTCAGGCCCTTTTGATTAACTCAGTCAATAGGTTAGGAACCTACTTATCCCTGAAAAATTACTTCACCTTTGCCAAAAATCATAACAGGAGTGATATGCCATCATATTCACAGGCCCCACCAGTACTTGAGGGGAGGAGATTATTCAGGACATGTACACCATGGGCTGGGACTTTGGTGACCCACTTAGAATTCAGCCTAACATGTTGTTTGACTCTACACATATGTGTGGTTATATGCAGGATGCGTGTGTGTGTGTGTCCCTGAGTATAGTGTGGACTATTTTCTTCCTAGTAGAATTGCAGATTCATAAAATAAAGATCTGGAGCTCCCTGGAGTCCAAAATTTCTTCCTCCATTAGACCAAGGACTTCTCAGCACGAGCATTTCAGTTCTCCCACCTGATCAGGAGCTGCCCACGGTGGGGTTGGCGCTTGCTCACCGTAGTGTCTGGTTTGCATCTCAGAGATGCTGAGTTATCATCCTTGGCTCAGATGTGCAGGCATACAAACACAAACACACACACACACACACACACACACACACACGACTGTAACTACTGTGAGGCAGGATCAGTGTGTCCAGAGCCAGATTTCACTCCCCTTCCTTGAGCTAGGCCACCCCCGCCCAGCTCCTCCCCAAACTTCAGTGAGATTGCAAAGTCGCCACTCTCCCCAAAAGGAGGTTGGAAGGCTGGGACACCTCTACCCTCTTTCAAGCTAGGGTCCTGTTTGAGCCCCAAATGGCTTTGCAATCAGGTAATGTGTTTACTGGCCTTAGCCCAACATTATCCGAAGGAAATATGAGCCCAGAAGATGCCGAGGCCAATGTGAGCTGCGGTTGGAAGGTTACCCAGGGCCAAATAAGTTTGCGAAACCCTGCCTGCTCCAGCCTCAGTCGCATACAGATTAGCACATCAAAGGCTCTAGAAGGACTGCAGGGAGGAAGGACAGGGACAGACGGCCTTCAGCACAGACAAGGTGGCATATGTGCTCACTACCACCAGCTGCAGGCCAGCACTTGGTGGAGAGTCTGGTTTATCCAGTCTCCTCCAACCAAGAGTCTCTGGCTGAGGGGACAGTGGAGGTGAGCTAGCTGCTGCCTCGAGGGCCCAGAGCAGGAGACTGCCCCAGCTCCTCGGGAGACAGGAGAAGGAAGAACGCGATGGCTGGACTGAACCATCAGAGGAATTTGTGGCTAATTCGGTGTGTGCAGAGAATAAATCTGGAGGTGGAGCTGGAGGTGGATCATGGGGGCACATGGTGGGTAAGGAACGCAGGAACACATCTGTGCATCTTCGTCATCTCGCATTTCATATTTACTTCTGTTGATGAGATTTCGTCATGCTCGATTACAATTCATAGACTCATGTTCCCAGATTTTATGCATCACAATGCTCTGATTTACAGTCACCCTAGGCCTGACACCGGCCCCCCGAGGCACTGCCACCCAGCATGAACGCTGAGGCTTCTCCTGGGGTCCTTGAGGGGTCTTGTTTTTGTGTACCGTGGTCTCTGCAGAGCCCAGAAGACAAAACTTAAGACACCACTGCAGGGATTTATGGGGAGATTGTGGAGGGTAACAAACATCATGTTCGAGCCATGCATGGGAGCAAAGGAGCAATAGGACTGTGGGGGCAGCTGCCTGGCAGCCATAGACAGGCCCACACAGTTCTTCAGCTTCCCCTCCTTTCTCTCTCCCACTCCCACCGGCTCCCCAACAAACCTCCACCAACATTACAAGGAGCCCTCTTTGGCAAGTTATGGGTCAGCTGGCCCAGGAAGTGACACAGGTCTCCAATCACCAGCCAACACCCAGAAATGCCCCCTCCTTGCCAGCCCAATCCAAGTTGGAGGGTCTGAAAGAGATGGCATGGGTCACCCCACATCACCAGCCCTCCTGGCCAGAATGGTGCTCTGCCTTTGTGCCTCGGCTCTGCATGCACCTCCTCAGAGTGTATGTGAACATGTGTTTACACACATGCACAAATATGTGTGTGTGCGCATCTGGGTGTGTTCTTGTGATACCTACCTCTGGCTCGGGGGCTCACATGTTTGTCCATCCTCTCTGGAAGGGAGTCTGCGTCTGCCTGTATGTGTCACTCTGTCTGTTTTGATTGATGTCTGGTTGTTTCCCTCTCTCCCACCTCCACCTGTTTTCCTCTCTGTGTCTGTTTCTCCAGGTCTCTGGGCTGCTGTATACCTCTGGTGCAAAATGAGAAGCCCCTGCCTGCCACCTCTGTCCCCCAGCCTGTGTGCTTGGTAACTGGGCTACCAGGCTGCTTCAGAAGCTCCCTGTCCCCCAGCCCCACCTGCCAATCTTCAACCACTCACTTGACTCCCTTCCTCTTCATTTCAAGAGATAAGTGGCGAGTGATTTTCCCATTGTAAGGATAGGGAGGGACAATGAGGCCCCCAAAGCTCACTAATGCCACTTTCAAAGCTCCAGAAGTTCCCAGATTCAGACAGCTGGTCCAAGTCAGGAGCTTGTGAGCTGGGCTGGGAGGTTGATCTATCCTTAGGAGCCCAAGACCCAGTGCTCTGGGGAGGTATCAACCTGGGCCACAGAGTTTTCTTCTCCCCTCCCTACCAGAGCATGGAACCACCAGGGCTGTCCAGACACCGAGGCCCATGCAGCGCTGGACAAGTAGGCCCCAGACTGGCGATGTAGCAAGTGCTATAGCATAGCCCTGTGTGAAGGGAGCCACGCATGTGCCAGCCCTGAGCTCAGGTTGCATACGCTGTTCCTCCCTGCATTAGCTACCTTGCTGCATAACCACATCAGCGTAAACTCAGCAGCAGCAAACCACACACATTCAGTATCTCATCACCATGTCTGGGGGTCGGGAGTCTGGCAATGCAGCAATCGGGATGTCAACCAGCTCCGGGCTGTCCCTTGAGGCTCCCTAGGCAAAGATTCACTCCCAGGCTCACAGAGCAGTCAGGTTCAGTGCTGTGAGGCTGTGGGACTGACAGCTGGGATTTCTTGCTGGCTGGAGGCTGAAAGGTGCCCTCATCTCTGTGCCATATGGGCCTGGCTTTGTGGAAACTAGTGAAGGAGAGCATCCTGAGCAAGACGGGCATTGCCACCTTACGTAGCAGAGTCACAGAAGGGGCATCCTGTCAGTTCTGCCATGTTCTATGGCTTAGCAGCAGGTCACAGGTCCAACCACACTCCAGAGGAGAGGATTATGCAAGGGCGTGGACACCAAGAGGTGGGGGCTGTGGAGTCTCTTCATTGTGCACCTGCCACACTAAACACCAAGGAACCTGTGAGGTCGATAATACCAGCCCCATTTTACAGGAAAGAAGACCACCTAACAACATTCAGGACATTGTCCAAGGAAAATTAGGAAGAAGGCAGGTCTTGGACTTGACCCCTGATCTGTGGGCCTCTACAACCTGAGTTTTTGTCATCGCAGACAGTACTACAAAAGGGAAGCCCAGATAAACCCCAGCTGCCCTCTTGGCAGGCATGGGTCTTCATGTAGGGACTGGACGATACTCCTAGCCTGCCCTGGACACAGATTTCTGAGGCTATTTAAGCAATAAGAGACCCAATCAGGCACCCAGGCCTTTGTTCACTGATCCGAACTTGGCACCAAACTGCAGAAGCACAGGCGCAAAAGGCTACAGACACCCAGAGCATGAGACAGGGGCTGCCACACCCCCAAGGTGCAGGCCATTCATCCCATTCCCCAGCTGGCTTCTTGGCCACGAGCCCCCGTTAGCCTTACTGCCTTGGGCTCTCCTGGCCAGCTCTTTCCAGGAAAAAGATTATGAGTCTAACCCTTGGCTGCTGGATCTCTGTCCCTTGGCAGATCTTGTCCCCTCCTGGGGTGGGTGTGTGCACATTTGGGAAGGTTACTTGGGAGGAATTGAGGATAATTCCGTGACATGACATACATTAGTTTATTTGATCCCCTTGACATTCTTATAAGGTAGACATTATTATTTCAGTCTATGGAACAGAAAATAGAATCTCAGGGTAAATAACCTGCACAAGGTCCTATAGATAACAAGAATCAGTTCAGCCCAGGTCTGGTTACCTGGCTGCTTCTCCTCATGCCTTGCCTGCCACCTCACTGTGCTCAGGGCTTCTGTTCTTTCAAGCTTACCTAGAACAGGGTACAATGCTGTCATGATCTATAGGACCCTCCTCAGTACCCACCCTCTCGTGCACTTGCCTGTGTGAATGGCCTTGGGAATACCCCTTGTCCTCCTACCACCTGCTCATCTCCCTACCTGGTTCCTGACTCCAGCTGAGCATTCTGTTTCCCTGGAATCCAGACTTTGCCTTCTCACACTTTCATGTCCTCAGTGGGCCCACAGCACCCCTTGGCCACTGAACTGGTAACCATCAGCCCTTTACAGTTTAGCCGCTGGCCCCTCATACTATCTTCTCCACCATGGGCAGCTCACCTGCTTCACACCAGGTCCACTTTGACTGTCCTGTGCAGCCTCCCCTCTGGGCCCAGCTCCTTCTCTCACTTCCTCAACTCATCCTGTTGGTCTTGTACAACTCTGTGTCTACGCCTTACCGCTGATTACCTTTGCAAAAGTCCTCACCATCCTGTTACGCCGTCCATCACCATCAATTATATCACCTTCATTGCCTCTTACATCACCATCAATGAAATTGTCACTTTCATCACACCCCACATCACTTTCACTACTCCCCAAACCATCAGCTCCACCATACCTTCACCTCTAAGTCCACCATAACTATCCCTACCCCTTTCCTCACATCACCTCTGAGTGCAGCATAATCCCCCACAGCACAGTTCACCTCCTCACTATCACCACTAGTACCAAGCCCACTGCTGCCACCACTGTTGTTGCTTAGCCCTGGATCAGCCCCCACGTGTCCTAATTGAGAGCTGAACCAAATTAGAGTTGCCGCCACTCTACAGCTAATGCTAATTCGTCACAGATCCAAGACGGGCTTGCCCACTCCTATGTTGCCTTCACCTCCACCCAAATGCTCCCCCCAGACCCGCAGGCTTTTTCTTTGTCCTCAAGCCAGTAAAATGCTTGTCCGTTCTGCTGCCACAGCTACTCACTGTCCCTACCCCTTTCCAGGAGACAATTATTCTAACACCAGCACCCCAGCCTCTCTCCTATCTGAGCCAAAGGGCATGAACCTCAAATGGGGTGAGGCCATCCCCAGGCCAGGCTCTCCGGATACCACTTGCAGTCTTTCCTGGAGCTCAGGGAAAATGCGCCTCTGCCACCCCACCCTGGGCAGCTGAGCGTCTGGCATTGATTACCAGCCCCACAATTACCCTGCAGGCACTGGCAGGGATTTCAAGGCTGATTGACTTCAAATGAGAAATCCATGGGGCTTCCAGAGGGGCGGGGGACCCTCTGCTGGATGGGGGTGTGGGCCAGAAGGGGATCTGCCCTCCGTGTCTAGAACGACAGCTTTGAGCATCAACACGCTGGGTCGCCACCTGGGGACCTCACCGTAAGGCTGTAAGAAGAGGCTGTCAAATCCCATATCCTTGCTCCCAGCCTTCCTGGGATCAGTTCAGGGTGCTGAACATGACCGGGCCTGTGGATTGCACCAACCCAGGCTCCCTGCCCACTGGCACACCATCCCTTAAAGAGGCGCTGTCCTGAGGGAACCTGAGCAGCTTCAGGGAAGGGAGAGATGGTGAGATGCCTCTCCAGGGCAGCCAGTGGGGGGGAGGGGGGTCTGTCCTCCCTGGGTGCACAGGCAAAGCTGGACAGTTAGGAAGAAGGTTTGGAGGGTAAGCAGCAGATCTGTAAAGCCGCTCAAGGCATTAATGGGACTGTTGCAAGGCCCAGGAGCACTGAGAGATGAGGCTGCATTGGCTAACACTCTCCAAAACGAGACACATAAATATGCATTGACGCTCTGATCTCAAACATATTTACAAGCCCATGAATTCACTCAGGCACCTGAACACACATATTTACTCTCATAACACACTGTCTCCCATCTCTCTCATCCAAGCACTTACAGGAACAGAGGCAAAAACAAACACAGAAAGAAGGCCTGCACCCATGTCCTGTCACACGCAGACACACAAGGGAACACGCACGCACATATCCATATACACACTCCCCCATCCTAGCACACGCACACTAACACACTCCATCACATTTCACCCCACCTTCACACACATATGTGCTCAGACATCCTCAGACGCATTCCCACATCCTCAGACGCCAAACACCCTAAGGAAAAAAGAGACATCCCTACACACTCATGTGCTCCTTGAGAAACTGCAGCAAGAGATGAGCCGCTTGTTCTTTTCTTCCTCTCCCCCCTTGCAGAGGGCTTTCATTTAAACGTTGCCCGAGCCCAGGCTTTCAGATTACAGTCTAGACTATATAGGTTTCCTAAAGATAAGGCTGAGAAATTGATTTCAATTACCAAAGTGGAGAGGCTGCACTTCTCAGCCTCCTGAGCAGAGTGTTAACCCTGCAGCTCCAGGGGCTGGAGAAAAGGAGCCCCGTGCAGCAGGCACATGGTGCCCATGCACACCCACAAGTGGAGCCTCACCTGTACCTTTGCTTGGGCAAACACCCCAGGCCTGGCTTCGGGAGGCCTGGGTCCTGGCCTCAGCTCTGCCGATATTTTGCTGTGTGATCTTGGGTACCTGCCTCCTCCCCAAGAGGCAGGCTCAAGGCTTCTCTTCTTGGGCCACTTTGCTGCTTTCCAAGGCTCATGACACCTCAGCCTTGCTTCTGTTGCAGCACCTGCTATGATTTGGCTGTGGTTCGGCCCCCAGGGATTCATGTGCTGGAGGCTTGGCCCTCAGTGTGGTGATGTTGAGGTGGGGCCTGACGGGAGGAACTTAGGTCACGGAGGGGCACTACCCTTAGAAGAGCCTTAGTTCTCATGGGATCTCAATTAGTTCCTAAAAGAGTGGGTTGTTCCCAAATAGCAAAGCTGGCTCCTCTCTGATTGCTGCCTCACCATGTGATTTCTCCCTTTGGTACATGCTCCCACCAGGATGCCATCTGCCATGATACGATGCAGCCAGGAGGACCCTTGCCAGACCCAGCACAATAATATTCAGACTTTCAACCTTCAAATCTGTGCATGAAATAAATCACCTCTATTCTTTATAAAGCTCCCAGCCTCAGGTATTTTGTCATAACCATAGGAAAAAGACTACTACAGCACCCATCCCTGTTAAGACTGTCAGTTCTCCAGGAGACCTAGACAAGCACTGCCTTAGAACACAGTATCTTCTCCACTCTAACTGCAGGCTAGAGCTGGAGGTCCCTGCACACTGGTAGCTAACAGGACCTTTGTTAGTCAGAATGAGAATCATTAGCTGCTACAACAGGTAGGCTCTAAAATCTCAGTAGCTTACAGAATTTTCTTATGCCCACAAAGTCCTACAAGGTTGTATTAGTATACTATTGCTATCATATTGCTGTTGGCTTTTAAAACAATACTCATTTATTAGGTAAAAAGTCTAAACTGGGTTTTGACTGGGCCCTCCACTTAGGGCAGTGATGGAGAACCTTTTAGAGTTTTCAGTGATAACAAATAGCCCACTGCAGGACATGTGTCACATGTTCGCCACCACTGGCTTAGGGTATCACAGGAAGAAAATCAAGGTGTCTGCTAATAGGGCTCTTATCAGAAGTCTCTAGGGAGAGTCAAGCTTACTCAGTTTGTTGGCACAACAGAACTAAAGTCCCATGTCCTTGCTGGTTGTTGGACAAGGGTTGTTTTCACCTTCAAGAGGCTGTCCCCATTCCTTGGCTCATGGCCTCTTCTATCTAAAAAGAGAACAGTGGTGTGTCAAGTTCTTACCCTTCAAAGCTCTCTGACTTCCTCTCCTGCTTCCTCTTCTGTAATTACGCTGGGTTTACCCAGATAATCCAGGATAATCTCACTATCTATAGTCATCTGATTAATAATCTTAGTTATATCTTCTAAGCCTACTACGACAAGTGATGTAACATTATGTAACATCAGGGAGCAAAGGTCATTGGGGATAACATTCTACGTACTCCACTGGGTCAAATGGCTCTCCCAAGTGGTTCTCCTCCAGTAGTAACTCAGGAATCCAAGCTCCTCAGTCAAGTAATGCTGATATGCTCAGGTTATATCCTCTCTTACTGCTGCCAACAGTAAAAAAGAGGGCTGGATTCATTCATACAATGTTTTCAAGAGCCATCCTAGAAATCACTTACATCAGGTCAGCCCACATCTCCTCAGGTAGAACCACTCACATTGCCCCAGTCTAATTGCAAGGAACGCTAAAAAAGTGTTCAGTAGTACATCGAAATTTGGGGTGCTGAATTTGTCTCCCACAGCGACTGAGTTCTAAGGACTCAAAAGGAAAAGAGATTAAGACAGAGAATATGTCCTAGAGAGTCATAAGGATCCTGTCATGTTGGTTCCTTACAAAGAGAAGCAGCAGAAACTGGGTCTCAGGACAGCGGTTCTGTTTATGGCCTCCCTTTGGGCTCTGCCAAAATATGCCAGTCTACTTATGGGCTGAACAGGCAAGTGAACACAGCCCCACACACTGCCATTCTCTCCTTAGCTCAGAGATGGAACACAAGAGTCTTGCAAACTCAGAGCCACATCCAGAGAACAAGACAGAGTTGTGAGGACCCCTGGGCGGACCTGAGGGGAGCGTCAGGGAGGTTCCTAACAGTACGTACTTTCCAGGTAGCCCAGTGAGATGGAGACTCCTATGGAGACTCGTTCTACTGACATCACCATGTCTTTCCTCTTCCATATGCCTTTCCAGGATCTTGATGATGAAGACTTCTCTTTTCATCCTTCCTATCACTCCCATCAAGGACTGATGACAAGGGCCACAGATCTCATGGAGCTATGTAGATCAAATGACACTGACTGGGAAATGCTTTTCCACACTCCCAAGCCTGACACTCTCTCAGAGGGACAGAGAGGCAAGAAATGCCCAATTCTCTTCCCTTCTGGCCCTTTCTCAAGACCTGATCACTTCAAGGAGATAAACATAGAACCATGATAGCTGATGTCCATGACTCAGTTAACTGAACGTTAACTCCAGCCATCACCCAACCTATTCAATTAAGTACAACCCATGGGACTCTGCTAAACATGGGAAACTGAGTCACAGATCAGCAAAATTTGAAACGGAGTAGAGCAGATGGTTTGGGTTAGAAATTGGAAACAAGATTAAAACATATAAAATCTGTTTGGGGGAGAGCTGGCTAAATGCTTTAAGGATGGAACTTCCAGCTTTAAAGTTCCTAAACAGCTGTGACAGGAGACACGAGGGAGAAATTCAATCATGAAAAGACACAGGTGGTGGTTATACTTGCAAATGGAACTCAATCAATCAAGGGCAAAAGTTGTTAGGATAACAGGCCAAAGACTTGGAGAGGGCACCCAGGCCATAAGATATTCCTTTTGCTGCCTAAATCAACTGAATATTTTAAAATCCTTTCCACTTCTACAGAAGGTGTCCCAAGGTAAATCAGGAGCCATTGCTTTGGGAAGACTCTATAATCACAGCTAGACACAGAAATAAAAACCACAGGAATCAAAGCACAGAAATGGTACACTCTGGGCAAAGGAAGCAAGAATAGCATGTTCTTAAACAATAATCCTAGCTTGTACCCTGGCCCATGGAAGATGTCTGAGACAAGGGTTTGCATGCAAGTAAGCTTATTTGCAAAGGGAGGGTCTCAGGGAATAGGAGTGAGGGCTGGAGAGAATAAACCGAGAATACAGATCCAGTGCAAGGGTGCATTATCTGACCAGCCACTGCCATAGGAACTGGGGCTTGGCCCTGATGGGACCCTTGATGGAGGACAGCTGTGCAGAACACACCTCCAATTTAGCTGAAGATTGGAAGGAGACAGTATTTACCCAGCTACTCCAGATCCCATAGAAAAGGATTGTCCAGAGAATGAGTACCAACTCAGTTCAGTAGTGTGCTGGGAAATCAGCTGGGGCAAGGGCTGATCTGTAGCATTTGCCAATTCCCATGGTGTAAATACTCCTGCAGTTTATTTCATCCTGCCAACAGTTTAACATGTCTCACAAGCTTTCTGAATATGTAACAATCGGCTCTTGCAAGCTGGTATAAACAGATTCTGGGACACCACTGACCCACACACCCAGGTTCACACCTATGTGGCTGCTATGTGTGTGTCCCTACAGAAACCCAAGCCCGCAGTAGGGAGGTCCTGGAGCAAAAAGAGAAAGCAGTGTCACTGCCCGAGGTGCTGGTGCTGGGTGTGGAGGCATGGCTGGACTCGAGATGGGCACAGGAAATACCCAGTGTGAGGTAACACCCAGAACAAGAAGAGGCAGAGGGGAACAAGCCCTTGGAGAGCTAGGGGGAAGCATCCCTGCCATGGCAGATGGGACTTTGAAGCGAGCAACGCGAGTAAGAAATCAGACTACAAGAGACGGGGGAGGGAAGGCTACATTAGTCACCAGGACAGAAACTGCCCTTGAACCCTCTGCCTGGGGAGCTACACGCAGTTATGCCTGTAGATGACCTGCAAGAGACAATACTATACATAACCCACCTTGGTCACTCTGGGGTGGGGTCGGTTCTCCCTCCTTTACTGCCTTAAGAAAGCATTCAGTGAATCAATCAATTTCTCGCAAACTTTGCCCCCCCCCATTAAGCATGAGCACTGAGGAGTCTGTGCTTGAAAGTCCCACTGAGTAAGCCTACCAGACCTGCCCTTCAGGGGGTGAAGAAAGCAGGGTGCACCTACAAAGAGTCAGCTTCATCCACTGTTGCTCAAAGCTCACTCTACTTTCACCCCTGATGCCCTGGAGTAGGTTGGGAAGAATAGGAGACAACACTAGACCCACCGGGGCAGGGTGGAGCAGCTACTTTATTGAGGACCCTCCAGAGTAGAAAGCAATGATCCTTCATCCAGGCCCAGGACCCTCTGAGATCTCTCACCCCACTGTCCTTCCTCTGCAGCCCTCATGGTTACAGAACCAAGAAAGTGGCACGTCTCTCTCAGAGCTGGCCATGACAGACTAGAGGTGGGACAAGAGTCACATTTGGAGAAGCCAGAAGGCCAGGCCTGCTTAGGGCACATCACAGGGGAAACATGCAGGAGTGAGTACAGCCCCTCCTCTCCGGAGCACATAAGAGGGGCTTCTTTCTATAAGCACTTACAGTTATGAGGGGACACAGCCAAGAAAGCCCTCCTTACTCGTAAGAATGGAAAATTCAGGACCCGGAGGGCATTTTCAGGTAGAGTTCTTGCTGCTCTCTGCCCTGTTCACTGCCCACAGCCAGGGCCAGGTCTACTTGGCATGGGGACAAGGTAAGCTTCAGAGAATGGGGCATTTCCGGTTGGGCAAGCTGCAGCTGGGCCCAGAAGAGCCTCTCTCACCTTCCACACTTCATCCTCTGATCCCTGATAAGGGGGCCGAGGCCCAAGCAGACTCCGTGAGCAGACCCAGTCTCGGTGGACTTTCCACTGCACACCGCCTTCAGAGGGGTGATACGGGGCACCGGGAGAACGCAGTGTTCCCTTTCCGCTCCTCTGCGCCTTAATTAAGTGCTTTCATTTCCCTCCTTCCTCTCCACACAGGCCCAGCTGCGATAAGGCATTGATCCCCTCCCACAGGAGGAGGAAGCCTGCAGGAGGCCTGCAGCTCTCTCTTTGTGGGACAAGACGGATGGCTTATTAGCAAACCCTTAATTGTGTGCTTTATAACCTGGGAAAGTTCAAAAGGAAAAGAACTCTGAACTGGGCCTGCCCAGGAGTCCACAAAGTGAGCCGTTTCTCCACTCGCTTGAAGAGGTTCTCCCCTGGAGGAGCCCGGATCAGTCAGCCCAGCCCAGCTCAGCACCACCATAGGGAGAGCAAGGACTCAGGAAGGTTCTCACTGAAGCGCACTCTGAAGAAGATCTCGCATTGCCAAAACGATGCTCCAATGTGGCCTGACACAGCCAAGGACAAGGCCCTGAGCCCAGAAACTAGAGTTTAGAGACCAGCTCTGCCATTGGCTAGGTGAATGACCTTGGTGAACTCTGCTCCCCTACAGGCCTCAATTTCCCTTTCCATCAAATGAGAGAGTTAACCTGGATCCATGGTATTTAACCTCATGGGCTAGGATTGTGTGGCAAGGAGGGTTAAGAGCAAAAGTCAGAGCCCAGCCTCTTCAAGGCCCACATTTAGATTTCTGTGAGCTGGAATTCCTGGAAATTCTGTGACATTGTGAAAATGATGTAACCTCTTTGTCTTCACTGCTTCAGCAGCAAAATGGGCATAATCATAGGATGATAGCATCATTGGGAGGGAAAACAGTCCCCAGCCCCTAGTAACAATGTCATCAATATTAATTCTTTAAAAAAAAAAAGAAGAAGATTTGAGGGATTGGGGATTTAGCTCAAGTGGTAGAGCACTTGCCTAGCAAGTACGAGGCCCTGAGTTTGATCCCCAGCACCCAAAAAAAAAAAAAAAAAATTGAAAAACAAATACACTTCATAATCCCTTTGTGATCTGAGAAGGGGCTACGATGAACAGGGACCACTGGCCCAGGTATGAGCATCAGGGACCCGGCATTCCGTGCAGCTCCATCCTTCCCAGTCAGCAGCCCTTCCAGCCAGCTTGTATCCTTGGCAACCAGCCAGGGCCCGGGGTTTCACATCAACATTTGTTGAATAAAAAATGAACCCACAAAGTTAAGTACCAGCGAATATAGAGCACTTCTTATGAACCAGAAACTTCATCGGTCCCCTTCTTAAGCCCTTAATCTCACTGAACCGCCCAACACTCCAGGTCAGCTATCATCCCTACCTTAGAAGCTAGGAGACTCAGCACACAGCAGACTTAGCTTAGAGCAGTCGGTGTCTTGCCGGTGGACACAGAGCTGCTCCTGACAGCCCAGTGCTAGGAACCCCCAGACCATCCCTTTCCGGGATCCAAGGGGGGACCCCTCAGATATCCACTGCTCCCCAGGGGAAACACTGACCGCACTCGGCTGGGGAGAAGACGCTTCCAAAGAAGATCCAACACACTCAGAGGCCTGGTCTCTTCCCAACCCTTTCTCCTGAAAGCGAGGGCAGCTTTCCTGTCCGTTCTCAGCCAGTGCCCCTGGCAGAAGAGGCAACAATCAGGATCTCTGATCTCTGGTTGGTTTCAAAAAAAAAAAAAAAAAAACAGAGAATGAACCTCTGAATTTCTTCCCCAAACTCAGATGTTGAAAATCAAGACAACAGAGTTTACTGCAGGGGTTTTCAAATCAGGTGCCACAGAACCTCGGGATTCTTTGAGCATGTTTCTGGGGTCAATAGAGATGTGAGACACCCCTAGACTAGGGGCCTACCACCACCATCTGTACTGACCACACTTCGGCTGGAGCATTTCTACCTCAGGTGTTTTGTATTTTGAGTTCCTGTTTTCAATTTCACTTTCTAAACCATTGTGTAGCTTTTTACAAGTTTGAAAATCCCAGTTTAGTAGGAAAGTATGGAGCAAGAAACCAGAAAGTCTCGTTGTAGCCCCATCTTTATCTCCTGTGCTGGGGCACATCCCTTGCTTTGGCTGGGTGTCCATCTGAGGGTGGGCAAGGGAGTCCGTTTCCAAGGGGCTTTTCCACCCGAGGGTCTCTCAGCTAGCTTCTTTCCAGGCTGCTCTGCATGGGCAGGGAGTCAAGCAGGCAGGAGGGGACCCACAGCGCCAACAATCCTCCCTGCAACCTCATCTAAACTACCAGAGGACAAATAAGGCCCCGGGTTGTTTTCTTCAATGCATCACTCTGGAAATATTGATACTGGCTCGCCAAACAGAAAAGCAATTCTTCTTTCTTTATGGCAGGAGGAGGACAAGGAAGATGAACCTGCTCATTAGCGAGGCTGGCCAGCGAGAGCTCCTCCTCGCTCCCCTGTTCTCTCTAGGATGATTCGGAGACCAGAGTAAAACACAGATGAGAGATATCCATCTGTTTGCATTTAATTTGAGACTTGAAGTTCCCAGCTCTTGACAATAGAGAGCTGTGTTCTACCATGCAGGACCAGGACAGAGGAGTGGAGGAGAAATTACTGCCTGTGAGGGGTAGTAATTATAAATCCAGGGCTTCCCAGTTATATCTGGGTCCCTTCACTGTTTCCTGGGTGATTAAAGTGGCACAGATAAGTCAGGGGACGGTGGCTGATTTAAAGAGGATCAGTGGAGGACTGGCACTTCCTAGAACTCCAGGAAAATCCTGTCTCCTGTCAGTAATAGATGACAGTGGCTATCTTTTATCAGTTGCCTACAATAAACTAAGCCCTGGGTTCTGTGCATCATCGATTATCGCAATAAATCCCTCCAACAGACCTGGGGCAGAAAGGGGTAGTGAAAGCCCCATTGTACAGCTGGGGAAACTGAGGCTCCGAGAAAGTTAGTAGTTTCCTCAAGGTCACACCACTTGAGCCAGACTTGAATCAGCAATGTCTTGCACCGAACTCCACAGCCTATGCCCTTAACATCGCATGGTCCAAATAATAAAAATAATCTATTGGTTCTTATGGGCTGCTCACTGTGGCCAGCCACCTTGCTCCAAATGTTTTGGGTTATCTCACTTTATCCTTCTCAACAATCTGTAAGGTAAGTTCTGGTATCCCCATTCTACAGATGACAAAACTAAAGTTAAGTCAGCTATCAGAGTCACACACCTGTGAAGGATGGAGCTGGATTTCACAGGTTACTCCAATTGCCCATTTCCTTCCTGGAAACTCAGTTTTATTTCCTGATGGCCAGTGGGCAGGCAGGGCTGCCAGGGGACCCCTAGGAGGGGGATACTAAGTGTCATGTAGCAGGCAGAACTGTCCTTCACCCATGTAATGCGAAGGTGAAGAGCTTTCACAGACGCTCCAAGATACAACACACCACGCTGCCCCGCAAAGTGCAGGGGGTGCAGGGCTGACCAAGACTCAATCCTGGTGTCTGGCTCCCACCTGGGAAACCTAACTACGAGACTAGGGCAGAGAGGAAGCCACTGCCCAGGGGTAGCCTACAAGTCTTTGAGAAGGAAGGCTGTATAATGTTTACCGCAGAGCCCAGGGAGCAAACAGCTTTGGAGCATTTTAAGTACTGCCCAACAGGACTGACAGGAAGAGCAGGAATTCAACAGCAAAGAATTTGTGTGGAGCAGTCCCCTAGGTACCTGGAAGGAGAGGAAATAAGGCAATGCCTCTCAGCCAGCCCTGGGAATGAAAAGCCTAATGCAGACCGGAAAGAGAAAGGAATTACGCTGCTCCCTCCATCCCCTTCCCTACCCAGGAGGGGTCTTCAAGAGCACCCACGTCCCCTGTCTCCTTACACTCTGTCAGCCACTCTCACTCAGGGAGAGTAACATTTAACATCCAATCAAATTTGAATAGTGGATTATTACCTGGGACTATATATTCTAATTTTGTAATTGAAATCTATTAGTTACCTAAAAGCGACCATTTGAAATGGACTCATTACCCAAAGTGAACCAATAAGCCACGGAGATAAAATTCAGAAGGACTGCGAGAGATACAGATAATGTTGTCTTTTGTTTCCATCCCATAAATTGCAATTTGCAATTTTTTATTTTATTGGTAGCCCCTGCCAAAGCCAGAATTCTGTGGGGCAAGGCAGCCAAAAGAGAGAGAAAGGGGCTCTAAAGACCAGTCCAGAGCACAAGAAAGGACAGGATCCATCCTTAATGGGCCTGGGCAAAAGAGTCAACTCCTCTGGCCCAGGCTTGGAGTGGTGTGTGTCCAGAGAAGTAGCAATGTCACCTTCAAACTGTCAATTCAATACTGTCCCAAGGCCCAGGGAGGCTGCACATTCCCCGCCTTGGCTGCTTCTTTCCTTGAGACCTCTCATACCTAACTACCCACAGGAGGCTGAGACAAAGGAACTCTGGAATTTATATAAGGCCTAAAACAAGTTTTATTCTGCAGGTAATGATAAAAGTATTGGAAATGTATATGCGAAGAAGTGGCCTAGAACTTCAGGTGCCTGAACCACCGCCACCCCCTTCTCAGAACAGGAGGGCTAAAGAGGTTCCTTGGTCTCTAGGGGTAATGGTTTCTGGCTGCTTTGAAGCCACGTCCCCCAGATTAGAGTTTTCATAATGTCCTGAGGCCCAATTTGAGGTCAGATCTGGATCTGGGCCCAGGGACAAGAGATGGAGGTTCCAGGCACATCCAGCGTGTCATTCCTGATGTAACTGCCATGGCTGCTAGCAGCACCTCAGACCTGTCCTGGCTCAGAGCAGAGCCACCACTCAGACCTAAGCATCATTTCTAAAATACCTGCCAGGCAGTCTCTTCCAGGCCCTTGGGCAGGCCGGGTAGCCAGCTTCCAGGCAGCGTGAGCCAAGGCGGGTAAAAGTAGAGCATCTCTCAGAGTCTACATCCCAAGAGAGGGAAGGGATCCCAGAAATATGAGCCCTGCATCTCCTCCAGAAGCCAGCCAGACACCGAGAAGAACAGGGTGTGTCTTCACAGGCCAGAGCTCCAGCTGGCTTCCCCACACAACGTGGGCCTCCACACCATCCCAGCACCCCAGTGGACCCACTTCCTGCTATAGCACCAGGTCCAGCTATGCCAGGCAGCATGGCCGTCAGCAGCACAGCTCTGAGGCCAGACAGCATGAGTTCAAAGCCATGTGACCTCATGCAAGCCCCTTACCCTCTACAGTATTTGTGTCTATCTCATCGGTCAAATAGGCCTGATAATATACCTGCCAGACAGGCCCAGGTGAGGCTGAGCGAATGGACAGTGCACAACTCGCCCTCTGCAAGTGTTTCCCTTGCCCCGTTCTGGTGCTGTCTCTGGCCCACGCCCAGTTTCCTGGCTTCCTGGGCTCAGACAGCTGATTTAGTGTGCTCGCCTCCCGTCTCCCTCTCCAGGGTGGATTGGTTTGAATGTGATCTGTAATCTCCCGAAAGGCCCCTTAGGGACCCATCCGCTCCTTCTAAGGAGCATTAACTCAAACTGTAACCAGCTCTCCGAGCGTGCCAGGGAGGCCAGGTCCTCTGGGAGTGCTCTTGACTGCCGCCACCAGACGGCTCCTTTTGCAGGTCAGGGGTGAGAATGGGAATCACAGGCCACTTCTCCACGCCCATTCCACCCCATCGGGCCAGGATCCCCTATTCCAAAGCGGTCCCCCACCCCATGGCCTGCAGAGACCGACCATCTCCCACTACAAGGCCATTCCACCCCATGCGGGCCAGGATCCCCTATTCCAAAGCGGTCCCCCACCCCATGGCCTGCAGAGACCGACCATCTCCCACTACAAGGCCACCACAGCACAGCCCCAAGCCGTCTGCCATCCTGGGGGTAAAGCTGGACCTATCTCCCCAGCAAGCTGATTCTGAGTTTGCCTGCAGAGGAACTTCTGCGTCTTCTGTCTTCTGGGTGGAAATGAGAAGTCCCCTAGTAACTAGCTTCCTGGGTCGCTCGTGTTCCAAGGAGCAGGGAGAGGGGCCTTGATTGGGAGGAGCTGCTGGAGCCCAGGAAAAACCCAAGCACAGGAGGGGCCTGGCTGACTCATACCCTATTCCCACTCCCTGCGGGCTGGAACTGGGACTGGGCTCCAGAAAAGATAAGGGATGGTTTATCTGGCAAGCCAGAAAAAGAGGGCTGGGAAAGTTTCTGCCATGACCCTCCTCAGGCTGGGGCTTCCCTTACACCAGGATGGGTAACATTTTCCTCACTTGAGGGTTCCCTGAGAAAAGCCTAGTATCTCCCCTCAAATTCAGTCTACCTGGGAACGGAACCGGGTGTCCTCCGCAGACTGAGGCTCTCTGAGAATAGAGCTGGGTCTCCTCCTTCAGA